>VRMD01001518.1:0-16674 GCA_009872375.1 Sminthurides bifidus
GGGCGCGATCCGTAGCGGAATCAGTGGAGGAGAAGATGCTGAAAGCACAGAAATTGAATTGGCCTTCTAGGCGTTCCATATGCGGCAATAGAAAGAATTGCAATGTTTACGTAACAAGTACTATGTATTTTAGGCACGCAGTTGCTGCCACACCGATTTCTCCTGAAGACGTGAGCTTGTTCAGCTGACCACTGTGTTATAAAATTTACAAGTTTTTGCGTAACTAAAATCAGAGTGAATATCTGTGCATTTTTTAATCTGGAAGTTGCCCTTGTGCATTTAATCAGATTTTTCAGGTAAATTTCATTTTTGAATTTCCAGGTTTAAATAACGTAATGGAACGGCTATCTATCTGGTAGGCTATAATTGAGTCTTCAGCTGAACTTGAGTACTGCACTGCTTTTTTTACGCAGAAAGAGCTTTAAGTCGGCCTTGTAAAAAAATTATTTGTTTTACAGATTTCAGAAGAGAAATGTCATCTTTGACGAGGTTTCAATCTCTTCTCCGTGGACACTTCGGTAATATTTGTTTATTTGACCTTGAATTAATGCAAACCATTCACTATAACATAATTATACTGCATTCAGCCTTAAATCTTAAATGGTTCCCCCATACTCTAGATGAAACAAGTCATAATCTTCCCGGATTAATGCAACACATAATTAAAGTTGTAGCTGTAATTAGAACTAGAAATATTTTGTGTCACCCTCGTCTATTTAAACATTTAAATTAATATATAGCGTGCTTCATAAAATCGCAAAAAAATGTTGTCACATTTATGACTTTCGCGGTCTTCATGGAGTCCCAGTAAAATTTTAGTGATGTACCACCATCGAGCGAGATATTCTGCAATTCGTCATTGAATCAGAATGAATAGCATCAAATGATGCATGGTCAAGTACTACTTCTATATATTTCGGACAAGCTAATTAAAAGCATAATGAGTCTTTACAGTTTCAGTATCCATAACCATAAACACTTAGAACCAATCATTGCGGCTTTGAGTCCAAAACAAAAAAAAACGTAACAAAAGTCAATGCTTTATGTCCATTGCACCGTTGTGCTAGGCTGCCTTGATAACTTTTACTCAAATTACACTGAAGAAAGAATTAAACAACTAATTTATGGATAAGAGAAATTTTAGCCAGAAAAGCTATGCATTTTATTTACAATCAAAACAACTACAACGAGAAAAGTGCTTAAAGCTGAGAATAAAAATATTAGCTATACTGCATAAAAATGCAATTTTTATGTTACATTCTGTTTTCATGTTTCTATTTCTAATAGCTTCAACTCAAAGGACGTGTGGCTGAAGTTTTTGCTACCACAATGCAAAACAATGATAGAATCAAGTACGGGACCATTGTCAATGTAGCGTAACTGACTGGCCGCCTAAACTCTTGATCATTTCAAGGCATTCGCGTACTTTTTTCTTGTCACCAAACTTTTCCAATATTTTCAGCGCTTCTCGGAGCATTCCAGCCTAATTTAATGCAAAAACAAGTAGTAGCCATGACCAAGATACATGAGAATTTTAACTTGTATGACATCAAGGAAAATTACCTTTTCTCCTGGGCACGTTATCACCTGGCTTGGCATAAACTTGCACCTTAAGTACAGCGCAACAGCTTTCCTTCGTTCTTTGACGATGTTAAATTCCATACGTTTCTTGCAAGACAATGTCTTCTTTCTCATTACACATTAGCATCGTTTTTTGAGTGAGTCTCACTGATCTCATACTTGCATCAAGTAACTGTTGCGTCCTTCCAGGAGCAGCGTTAGACATTAATCTTAAGCATGCTTCGTATAAGTAGAGACTCGGTAAAGCAGACTGCAAATAGTAGGAAAAAAATTAATGGGGATCTCAGTGCAGTGTAAAGTAATTGCAAATTAGACGCCTACTCGACAAAACGTATTTCATTCTAATTCACTGGAATTTACTTACTGGTACGTAATGAGTAAGTGATCGCAACGTATCTAGGTCTCTATGAAAATTTGAGTGCGATGCCGTTATCTTGCTCGTGATCCCAAATGTCAACTTGAACTTCTAATACCCATTCAGCGGTAAGAGCCCAAATGAGCTGTACAGTTTGATTAGGCTTCTCGGTCGATAAATTGATAGAGTCTCGCAAGCATTTGGATGCCATACTGAGCACAACCTGATTCGTCATATAGCCCTGAAAGCATTATTGAATTTTTTGATTAAGTCACACGAAAACACATCAATGAAAAAGCTAAGAAAATAAAAGCGCCACATTCTAAATTGGAATAATTCAGCGCTTACTTTGATATGTTCACGTTTAGCAAGATGAGCGTAGTACACCGCTTTTGCAAATGGGTCTTCTCTTTCTATCCATAACGTATCAATAACTTTGTAAAGTCGTTCCAAAATAGGCCTCCGCTGTCCTCCTACAAGCCATTCAGCTTCAGCCCATAGAATGCATGTCCACCATTCACAACAATTGTCTCGACTTTTCTTTTCACTGAGTACTGCTTGCAATGCCCCTTTAAAGTATTCCAGGCATCCGTCTCCACTGTTATAAAGCTTATCCATGCCTAAACGCAACATTTCTTCTTTGTAATAGAATATCATTTGAGACAGGCAATCGGTATTTTCTACACAAACAGTGAGCTTGGATTTCAGATTTTCGTTGTGCCTCCAAGATTTAATTTTGGAGGAGAGGAAGTTCAATCCTGTTCCTTTCAATAACGGGTGAGTCATTCCGTTCTTGCGACTCCAGGAAATGAGCAAACGCAAGACGAATCGGGACCGAATCAAGAGAACCGTTGAAAGTATGCTGTCCATTTTCTACAAATTACAATAATTAATTGCTGATAATAAAATAATAATCCGTTATTGTTGGAATCAATTAGTAAGGAAGAGTCATAGCGCAGGTTTAAGGGATGGCAAAACTAAAAAACCATGTGTAGGGAAGAAAGTTAAACTCACTCCTGATCTCAAAGCCCACCAGATTCCTTTAAGACCGCACCATACTTCCAAGCTGGCGTCGCAACGGGCCAATTCGATGTAAGCTCTTGCAATTATTTCTGCGACATCATTTGTCATCCTCGTTCTTGTAAATTCGTCGGAATGCGATGAATGGAATCCTGACAGATTCTAGCCACGTCGAAACCCAACACGCGAATTTGTTGATTGGTGGTCTACTACAACCCGCATGAGCTAGTACGGCTAGAAGCTCTGGTTTGCGATCCTCAGGATTCCGAGATTTGGCCACCATCATTTTGTTTAACTCAGAAACTTTGCCAGATTGGTACAACTTTGAAGCTTTGGTGCTTCGTTTTGTACCCGGAAACAGTTTACCAGAAACGTAGTACAGGATCATAAAAATTAAAAGATTAATAGCCATAGCAAAAAAACGTGGAGTCCAAAGGTCGTGGTCACTGAATGAATCCGGAACGGGATGAGCACCCGTTTCTATGGATCGTTCAACTCGACTTTTTCCAATAGAGGATAAGTGATGATCCACATGTGTCACAGGATTGATCAGGAATAAGCCAGCCGCCATGGCAAACAACGCTATTGGACTAGCTCTGCTTACAGATTCTCCTTCAGGGGAAGGCGGCAAGCTGGACTCGCTTTCCGAAGTATGAGGAGGTGTATTTCCAAGCAATTCTCGTAGTTCTGGTGTGATTTCGCTGCGACAGTGTGGGCAAACTCGCCTCTCCGTTTTTAAAGCACGATTTTCTTTCTCCAATCTCGAATTCAAATTTTTCAGATGCCTGATTTTGTCGATTGATGACTTCAAAATTCCAGCTTTGTGAACTTTCTCCACTCCTTCCCCGCAAACCAGGTCTTTCAGTTCCAAAATTTTGTCGTTGATGCTCGACCTGTATCGGCGTTCTATAGCGTTATGTGAAGTTCTCCTCGACGCTTCTTTTTTCTTCACCGGCTGACCATTCGAACTGCCCGAGTTATTGTTACTCAGCCGTTTCATAGGTAGCTTATCCGCAGGCGGCGGTGAGGAGCCGGTTGCTGTGGTTGCAGGGGTAGCCCCCGTGTTATCCAAGACAGTTAGCGGTGTCAATAAATTGAGCCCATAAAGCTGACCTCCGGGAAAACTGAAAATGGCTCCTTGAGGTGCTGCAGTGTTCAATTTCAAGTTTTGCTGTCCCGCAGGCTGCAAGATCGGTAAAGTGACAACTTTTCTTCCAGCATCTATTGATTGCGCTAACGGCTGATTCTGGCTGAAAATAGCTATGGGCTGACCGGTGGTTGGTACTTGAATTGGAGCCGTTTGAATCGGTGCAGGTTGAATCAAAACTGGTTTCACGTCACTAATCGTACGAGGGGGTGACGCAGCTAATGAGTTCGTACTATTAACAGGAGAAATGGGCATTGTACTTGGCGAGTTGACTTGCATCATTGGCTTCAAGTCAGCTGACGGGGTGGGCAACGTTATAGGAGTTGGTGCTACCGCCTGTACCAGTGGCTTTACATCAGGTGGGCTGACGGGAGGAAGTAATTGTTGCTGTAGATTGAATGGACTTGGCTGCACTGGTTGTTGTTGGAGAATTGGCGACATTGTTGTATTTGAGTTCAACTGCCCGTCAACCAAAGTAGGCTCCAGTTGGTTCCAGTCCATGCCAATCCCAAGAATATCTGTCAAGATCATCATACGTCTATGCTTTAATTTGCTGCTCATAATGACCTATTCATTGCAATGTAACAATGTTCAATTGTGTTTCAGGTATTACTCTACCATACCATTGCAAACCCGTACAAAAGGTAGCGAATCGAACGATTGTTGCTTTTAAGAAACGAAAGTTTTAATAAGGACTCGAGGGTGAATCAGTGCATACCATTTAGTAAGTCCAAATCCGGTGCAAAGTCATCCATAAGAACGGCGTCGTTGAGCAAATCACCGGTGACATCTTCAGAAACAGATGTTGCCATGATCACTTCTTGTACCGGGGAATGCACCCCGACCTCTCAAAGTTATCAGATCACTTCTATCTTTGTAAAAACTTAAGTAGCAATGTCACTTGCGTTAATCCCACAGTAAATGCGCCGTACTCTGTAGCTCAACCACAAAACATTGTCTTGTAATCGTGTAAGAGGCAATGTCGCAATACATTGGTTAAAAATGGCATCTGACTCTGCTGGACACTTAAAATCAAAATTATATTTTACGTCATTATCACAATTCTATGTTAAATGAATTTTATTGCGCTCAACAAATTCGCGTTATTAATGCTTGCACATGGTGTTGACTGTTTACCTGATGAGCTGACAATGGATTGGACGAAACAGATCGTACCACGGTGACGTCATAGGAAATGTGTATGGGACCACCTCTCGTCGAGTGATTTGATTTTGTCAAAATTATTATGTACGACAACGAGTTTCCATTCATATCTTTGTACCCTAGATATCAGTAAACCCTGTAGTCATTGGGAATACATACATAGGATTTGTGCAAGATCAGCTGAGTATACTGAGCTACCGACAGATGGCAGATTTGTCCCTATGTTATTTGAAGTGCTTAAGTTCTTCCAGCAACTTTCTCTCTTAAACTTCCTATATAAAACGCGGATGACACAAAAGAAGGATCCTACTGTATGAAATTTCATGAATCTTTCAAGAATTAAAGACCTTTGACATTTACCTTCAAAATCAGCGCATAATCCCTAGTAAAAAAAGCTATCTCTTGTCAATCGAATCCCCTTCCAACATGGTTCTGTATCCATGCCTTATTACTAGACCTTATTAGCCTGTTTTATCCACAGGCAGCTTTTGTATTCTAAACCCTCCTGGATCACAGGGTGTAGATTTTGTCTTTGCTAAAACTGACGAGACTATGAAATGATCCCTCACAGCTGGATTTCAAAGTAATCAAATTAAATCTGTTTCCTTTATAAGACTGTGTAGGTTTGTCGAAACGTTCTGAGTGACAAGGTAAAAATTCCGGCACATAATCTTCAATGAAAGGATCGATGGGCCCATTGGCTACTCATTACAGTCAGTTTTGAAGTTCAGCATCGGCTAAAAATCCATATCTGCCTTTAGAATCGATCAAGCTCAAGACTCCAAATTCTTCCAAAGAATTGAGTGCAAAGTTGTTCTCACTCTTCATTGCCTTAACTCTACAGTGTATATATACATTTCCATATGCTCCGTTGGAAGAACAGTTGGTATCTGTTACAGGCTGGCTGGAGATTAGTTCGTTCTTTGGGCTCTCTCTCTCTTCTCCGTGTCTTCTATCCCCGTTCAGATGTGCTGCTTGAACGTTCTCCAGACTTTCTCCTGTGTGGTTTCACTTCAATCTATTTCCATGCCTCCTGTTACTTGTCTCACTTCCACTATATGCTATAGTCTTCTTATGGTTCATTCCCTTCCGCTTGTTTCTGTATAAGGAAATTCCTCTTCGTCATCCAGTATCTCGTGACTCTAGACTAGACCACGGTGAGGCAGCCGTACAGTTTGCACTATCGATGCTCAAGAAGGGAGGAGATGCCCAGGGGGAGGAGGATGACATATTCGATGTTGTCCGAAGGAAAACGTCGGATGACTATCGTTCCAGGGATGGTTAAGTATAAATACTCCAATGCATAACGGCGTCTAGCCCTAAAAAAGGTCATAGCGAAAAGAGAAAAAATATTTTCGCCAGCTTGAATAGGTGAACCTTTCACAATCATTACTCGAAGTGTCGAATCTTATTTATTCAAAAATCTGACATTTTTTCAGCTCCAACTGGGGATGCGAGGATAAATCAGAGAAGAAAGTAGCAAGCGGGTTACATTAGAATTAACTTTCTTTGAAATTTGCCATCCCTGGAATCTCGAGCTCGTAATATCATTAACTACGAGAGGGGAGGAGAGAGAGAAAGCAAGTATACAGAAGTTTACTTACGGAACACCAGGAGCAAAGGAGTAGCCTCAATAACAAGCAGGTCCGCCACCCACACTTTCTATGATGAGCCGCTCCCTCACTACTTTCTCTGCTGTTCCCCGTACTTTCTCCGTAAGCTAAATACGTGCTGGAATATTCAGCATGAAGCATTTGGCCTAGCCTGAGGGAAACCTTTGGGATGTATGGCTCACGTTAACGGCAGGTTGTCCACTCCTTTGCCGTAGCATCATCATTATTTCTCTTGCATATGCATTCCTCTGCGCTGAGGGAAATCAATCTGTGAACAGCAATTTTCTTGCTAATTTAAAATCAAATTCACCTGATTGACGCACCTTTGCCTAGTGTCAAAAACCAGGATAATTTGTCTTCAAAAAGTGTGTGCCTCTCTGTCCATTCTAACTGGGCTGATTTCAGGTAAATTTCATTCCAACTAAGTGCTACTTCATCTTCCTTTGTTTGTCTTTGCAAACTCCTAAGATTTTGAAGCAACTTATCAACGTGATTTTACTTGAAAGTGAACAAGTTTCAGACAAATTCAATGCAGTGCTGTAAGAGTATTTTGAGAGTAGCATTTTATCCTCTTTCTTACTTGCAAGTTGAGGGAGATCATGAAATGTTGATCCACTCATATGATTTGTCCTTCAATCAATCCCATTTACAATTTGTGAAAGACGGACGTTTTTGTTCAAGTTCACCAATCCAAGCTCCGGTCCATTACTTCTAAGACATTCATCTAGCCCTTTCCATGTTTGAAGATTAGTCGTAAAATCCAGGTCTCGTAAAGCTTTCCGTTGCTCTCATTTCCTCCAGACTTGATAGCAGCCATCATTCATGGACCACAACCTTAAAGCTGGTGCCAACATTTTTCTGTAGT
This sequence comes from Sminthurides bifidus, assembly GCA_009872375.1. Lineage (NCBI taxonomy): Eukaryota > Metazoa > Arthropoda > Collembola > Symphypleona > Sminthurididae > Sminthurides > Sminthurides bifidus. The sequence goes on from VRMD01001518.1 coordinate 7,746, forward strand.
AAACCTCTTTCCTGAATTACCATGTTCCATCCGCTACACTACGCGATTTCCTTTAATGTTCTTCATGCATAAGATTTTACTAACAAATAGGTCTTCCGCATTTCGCGTTTTGGATTCCTTTCTGTTTCTTGGAACATTTTTCCTTTTTGGCCAAATCTTGGCTCAACAAATTGGTACTTGTGGCCACGGTTGGCATGAAAGCTACCTAAGGATTTGGCGTACCATTTATAGCACCTGCGTTTTGCAGATTAGGGTTTTTTACATGTGTTTCCACAACTTGGATAATTGCTTTCACCATGTTTGCGAAAGTGTAACAGCAGGTCTTTACGAGTCAATTCTGTTCTGCTTCCGCCTTGTACTGAATTCTTACGATACTGAATATTGGTTAAGAACAAGGTCAAGTTTAACCTATATTCGAGATCTTTTTCTTTTTTTTAATGGTGCAAAAAATTATTCAATATTGAGAATTAAATGTGGATCCCGAAGCCTAACTATGCATAAAGAACCATAGGAGTGACGGCGATTTTTTATTCTCAAGTCTAAACTAGCACCGAGGTCGCTATAATAACTTGTTTTTTTTCAGATTTCGTAGGCTTTGAAAGCATATTGTGCATTTTGACGCCTTAAGCAAAAATTGCTGTTTGATAAAGTCAGGTAAGCTAATTTTACGTTAGCATGACATTTAATTTGTGCGCACAGTTATGGTTTCATTCTTACCTGTAATTAAAATCTGCCTTTTTCACTAAATTGGTAATCTTACAGGTTTATCCATGTATTTATGCAGTGACGGTTGAATTCATGAATGTTTCTTACATTTCAGCAGGTACTGCACACACCGTTCTTCCTACATCTAAAAAATGGCAGCTCCAGGCGGCGGTCTTGCTCCCGGCGGGGGCGAAGGTGATGGCGAAAACAGTGGCATCGTCGGAGGTCCGAGAACCCCTCAGCAGATAGCAGCTCAACGAAGACTTCAGCAGACCCAAGCGCAAGTTGACAGAGGTGGTGGACATCATGCGAACAAACGTAGAAAAAGTATTGGAGCGGGATCAAAAACTATCAGAATTGGACGATCGAGCGGACGCTTTGCAGCAAGGTGCCTCTCAGTTCGAAAAACAGGCTGGCAAGTTGAAAAATAAGTTTTGGCTCGAGAACATGAAGATGATGATAGTGATGGGCGTCGTGGGTCTTATATTATTACTCTTTGCTGCTCACAAATTCGAGTTCATTTAAGCAGCCAGGCTGGTTCAGCAACCGAAGAGAAAGCAACCGTTTGAAACACTATGAGCTAAAACCAAGCAAGGAAATTTACACCAATTCAACCTTACTCTCTCTCCTTCAACGCTGACACTTGCACTCTGAAACATTTCAAAATCTTCACCACCATCAACGACTTACCATACTTACTCTTGCCACGTAAACTCTTTCATCACGTTACTAACCAGTCTGCAATCTTCTACTCGATCAACTCTCATGCCCCCCTCTTCTTATCGCGAATGCTAATTCTCATCTCATCCTGAGCACGAGCGCAGGATGAGATGCTCTTCTTCCTATGTAATCGAAAGTATTTACCTTAAGTAACCTGAAAGCTAGGTGTTGACCAGTTGATCATTCATTCTTCATGAGTAACGCATTGTGAAACGTAAAGTGAAAAAGTCCTCCATTGCTCCAACCCATAGTATTATTCAACCTGTACTATAACTAACATTGATCAACAAACGCGAAAGCAAGAGCCCGCTAGCTGAAAAACTTTAAAAATCTAGTAGTGAACTATTAGTCGTAAGATACTACTGTGTAATCACAAACAAGACAATTATCATCGATTTTTCTTGTCTTACAGTTATCGTATGGTCGTACAAGAGAGAGAGAGAGAGAGAGCAGATGATTGAGAATTGACTTGAGCTAAAGAGAGCTGACGAGAGCTGTAATCGATAAACTTGTGCCGGACGTCATTGTTGTAAGATACCAGTTAGAATGAATAATTGTCAGCTAAAGTAACCGGCACCGAAGCTGGAAAGGCAGACAGGATGAAGGCAGAACAAAAGATGTGGTAACTTGATTTTGAAAGTTGAAAAGATATCATTGCAACACATTAGTAGTTTTCTTAGCACGGTGTCCATACGATGCTGTAATCGTTAACTTTGAGCAGAAGAGAGGGCGTGTATGACGAGAGGATTATAGAAGTCTCCATAGGAACTTTAATGTATGAATATGCCTGCATTCATAGAGGAACTGCAATGACTTAACTATCGGAGTCCTACGGATAAGAGTTTCGGATAAACTTAATGTTTCTGCTCCCGTTACAATAATGCGCTAGTCAGCGACTCGCTAACGTTTTTCAACATTTTCTTTTACAATGTCTGTGCTTTCATTTACTAGTTTATGTGTTTGTGCCGAGTGGCCCGCTAGAAACGTTACATAGAAACACGCAGTCTACACCGATTTCCGTTACCAGATAACATGATTTATTTTTGATTATGATGACATCCACCATGCAGTTGTGCATGACGGCATGATCACATGTGGTACATTTTCTAAGTATTTATCAAGTGCCGATACTATGAGTTACAATTTTGTTTATATGTTGGAGCAGACGCAAAGAGTATCATATAATCCTGCTACTTAATTTAACTGTAGATAAGAAATTAACCACGAACCCATGTGTGCGGTAGTGGCCGAACTTTTGGTCTCGCTAAAAAGCTGTGGACGATCCTTCTCCAGTAGTGTGATTGTAGTTGAAAGTAGCAGGTTGTCTTTTAATATTTAACAAAAGTGGATGAAATTTTCACTCCTTTCGTTTCGCATAAGTTAATATGAAAACATTATAGACTATTCTAGGATCGTGGTATCAACTTACAACAACTTGTTATGAACTTGTGTTATAAATTGTGCTTAGGGGTAAGGTGTAAGTTATTGAATGAGATCTGTTGTAAGCATTTGCTGTCATGCAGAAAACGATGAGGTTCGAGCGATAAGCACCCGCTGGGTTTGCAGTTATATGTGAACATAATGAAAGGCGGACCGGTTCCTATTGTACAACTTTATGTTTGCTGCAACCTACCGTTCGATTTGACTTAAGAGCATTGTTGGTGCTTAAAAAATCCGATGAGTTTACATACAGCAATTCGGTTTTTAAATCTCGTTCGAAATTAGCTTGACACACCACTGGTATGAAACAAAAGGTGCATGAAATGACTATAAGACATTCTTCCTAAATGTCGTTAAATTACAGCGTGAGTACGTAATGTAAATAAAGAAATACTAATGAAACTTATGAGATTATGACGGTTGATTATCCTTCGGGCAAATTTTCACAGAGCGTCACGGTCGTCTTTTACTACTAGAGCTCTTTTCCAAAGGGAGATGGGAGATGCACCAAGTTGATGGTTTCCCGAACACAGAGAGAAAGCTAACTTTCACCGGCAATGGCGCCACAATTGGTGAGCATGAATATGGTACAAGATTGACGATGATGCAATTAAGTACGAAATAATAGGATGCATATATCAGGTTTCATAAAATGGAATGATTTATTCCTTTCTTTCCAGCAATAATATTTCGGTTCCGACGTAAACGAAATAAAATGATTTGGTAATGCAACGTTGTTATAAAACCTACAAATTACACGCGAATACCAGTTCATGTGAGGTTAAAATTTAGTAACTATGGTTATTATACTCACACAGTAAGTAACGAATGCTTGTAGACTCTCCATTCACACCTTGTAGTTAACAATTTCACTCGCACCTAACTACGAAAAGTGAACACTCACACCATCACCGAATCCATCAGATCAGGTAGGTCCATTGTCGGTATTGTTTCTAGTCTATCGATAGAAGTAGTTAATAAGTTGTCTCTATCAGAAGCTGACCTATGAACGCAAAACTCGTACGAGTTTCTCTACGCAAAACCTGTCCCATTATAGTTTTACATATAATTCAAACTTGTAAATAAATAAAATAACATCAAAACGTTCATAATCATCTGNACCTGTCCCATTATAGTTTTACATATAATTCAAACTTGTAAATAAATAAAATAACATCAAAACGTTCATAATCATCTGACAGTACTTATGTTGAGAGCATTTGCTACAATCCGTACAATACCTTTCTATTGTAATGACGCGCTTGCGAGTCTACACTTTAGTTTTAAGGTATAAGTGTACGCAAAACAAGTTTCTTCTCCTAAAAGTCTGAATCAGCGTTGTAAACTCAAAAAGCGATAAAAACTCTTACGCTTATTAGCTATGACTGTATTGTAGAACGTTTAATGCTATTTCTACATTTGAAAAGTCAGTAAAATAATGGCTACCTTTTCCTTTTGTTGGTTACCACGTTCTCTATAGCTAATTGTACCGACGTTATGTATTTTCCAGCATTGTTCCTCCCGTTTTGTGTGTAGTAGCTTGATTTGGTGAGTGGTGATGATAACACGCTATCTAAGTTGAACCCTAACAGGAAATTTGCAACAAATTCTTGCCGTCTTTATGGCAGCATAACTAAATTGTAAATCTGACAGCTTCGACATGTGCATTCAAGGAATCAATTTTAAAGTAAATCAAAGCTTGGAGAGAATTTGGTTGCTACTGATTACTTGCTCATTAAATTATAGGATTAGAGAGACTTCCTGGCATAAACTCAAAGGCCTCGCTGATGAGGTCAATGAACTATCGTCAGCAGGTCACGATCTCCTACTCAAACTGCAGTAATATGGCTGCAGTATTTGTTCTAAAAATGGGGATCATTTTCAATTTTAATCAATGGTTCATCGTGACATTGACCTGCTAGACCTATATCAAGACAAAGAAAGACCTGGATAAGAGAGTTTTTCATGTCTGGCAAACAAAATCACTTATAGGCTTTTCTACTGGGGCTGGAAGGTAACGTTCGCATGTCAGCCATTGTAAGATACGGCAATTAGGCTTCACTCAAAGCGTCTAAACTTGTTAAAGCTTTCGGTTCTTACAAGCATTGCATAGGTGTCAAAAAACGTTGGAAAGGTTCGCACGTAGGAGAGAATACTTTTGACGGAGCGAGTACAGTAAGTAAATTGCTCATGTAGAAAAGGAAAGTATTTGTAGAATTAATTACAAATTTAGCATAGCTTACAGTTTACAGTAAATACTATAGGCATATTGGGAATGGAATGGACAGCATTAGCGAGCGAACAAAAGTATAACAAACTATCATTAGCATGTAAATGTAGTAGTACAAAGCTTTGCGTGGACAAGTTCACACGACTGCTGCAAATGTGCAAACGCATGATGCAAATGCATTCACTGACCATTGCATTAAGCAGTGGTAGTTAACAAGAGCGTTACATTTACACACTAACTCTGTAAATGTAACAAGTCGCCGTCCTTGCACAATTGATATAGCAAATAGCGTACAGCAGGGCGGGCTAAAGTCATATAGAGGTACCCAAGATGGCGTTAAAAAGTTTAGCAATCAAAACGATAGATACTTTTGCGAAGAACGTTTTTAAAATACCTATTTTAGGTACATAAATTCCTAAAATGATTGAGCATGATCACACCAGCTTTCTGTGTCGATTACGGAACGGGCTCAAATTACAGCCTAGTGTTTAAGTCGTTGGGATTTTGCGGGATCCTCTTTTACTTTTTATACAGGTCCGGTCAACGTGCTTATACTTAAAGATTGAATTTGTAATAGTACTGTATGTAGAAACAAATCGTATAATATATGCGTCCTTGCTTCATCAGTATGTAATGTATGTACACAATAATTTAATATTAATGTTTGTAGTAATGATACCGTTACAAAAGTATGTCTTAGCAACTAATCCTCACCCGCGTACACTTACGACGTTACTTAGGTATAAAAGGCTTTGAGTGACACTTCGTATGCTACTGATACCGACGACAATAGCGTTTCCTTTCAAAGATCACTAGCATTATATAATCATTAGCAACGCGACCTCGGCTAGAGCCCTGGCCTTGTCCACAATCTTACTATGTGCTTTGCTTGGTAAACGTAGCAACGGCTTCAAAATTCTATCCTAGGAGTTCCTGACTAATTTGCACCCATTACGTATGCTAGAATAGGCGAGGAACTGATGAGGCGATTAAATATTGTAGCACTCAAATGGTTTTGAATTCTTCATTTCATCATAATTAAGTCAAATTCGTATAGCCTGTGTGTGCAAATATCAATTTGTAACTTTGCAAACCAATTGTGGCAGCAATCGCAGCATTCCTCCGGCCATGCTGGCAGTCTATTCAGGAATGTTAGCTTCTTCATGCATAACTTGAGATTACTGCCCTGCCCTGCCCTGTCTGTCTAAACCTGTGCAATTCTCTGACTCCTCTTTCCTTCTTATCATTGTCATCATATAGGAATTAAGTTTGAATTCTAGAAGAAAGAAGAGAGGCGAGGAACAACTTTGTAGGAAGAGACTAAATCTCTCTCATCAGCAAGACGACTAATTCATTAGGACTATAGCTGCCAAACATTGGGACTAATAATTTGAGTAAACCAGCTCAAAATATAAGTAAGCGTCATGTCATGTGTTCCTTCTCCCTTCCTACATGAATCTACTGCACTGCCGATTGCTGCTGATTGAGAACACTTTTGCTCTTGATCACCTTACATAAGCAAACTAATTCCAGCACTGAATCATGTGTTAAATCTCAGTTAATTTTTAGTTCTTTGGTAGGAGTTCCACTTGGTACTGGCTGTGCAACTACCTGCGCAAATAAATACACGTCAGCGAAGCCGTGTTTGGCTATAACACTACACCTAGCGATTAATCTACAGCGTTTATATGATACATATCAATCATTATGGAGCATCCCCTCGCCTTAACTAGTTAACTTTCTTTTACAACTGTCATTAAGGAATCATTATTTCCAAAATCCTCCTCCCGTCTCCAACTTTGGGTCCCAGTAATTCAGTTCTGATTCGTCTTCTCCGGTTTCCGTATCCTGGTCGTCAAATTGATATTGTTCGCAGCCTTCAACGTTATAAAAGTATTCCCGATCGGGCTGATTCTCATGCCGCAATACTACTTCCGGTTCTGGCGTCATTCCTCCCGTGGAGCTCGTCTCACAGACGCTGATGGGGGTGGTAGCAGCGGTCGCTTCGCTCTTTCCTCGTCTGGTGGGCAACCCCTGCTTCTGCCGCTGTCAGACTGGTGTCTTTAATCGTTTCAGTAATAGCAAAATTAGCCAAAAAATCCTTCTTTCGTCAAAACAATGCTGGCTATAGTTTACAGAGAGACATCCACGAATACGTGTAGCATGAGCCATTTAATAAATCATGAAATTCATGAGTACGGATCTCCATCACAAAATATTAGCACAGCGAGCGAGCGACAGCACGGGCTTTTTACACCTTCAAAGAATCAAACCAAAGAACACACACATAAAGTACGGCAATTCATGGCAAGCAATGCTATTAAACCACATGACATTCTTGGCTAGTTCCTAGTTGCAATTTTCATCATTCAAATTCAAACATACGGTGCTGGCAACTAACAAGTATTTTACCATATAGCCTATAGCATCAAGTGCTATATTTGTTTATAGGCACTGGAGTTTATTATCCACTACAAAAACCATAGATGGAGAAGCATTTGTTTCTCAGTCAGTGTTTCAGGTACTGAATCGTTGAAAATTCTCCATTTCCTTCTATCAAAGCTGGGAGCATCGAGCATCGTTGTTTTTCCCCAGACGTTATGTATAGTTTAACTGAATCTCATTGGATTACCAGAAATTAGATTTGTGTAAACGACTTGTTAACACGATGTCTGCGTAATTCATGCATTCTTTTAGCAGTCATTTGTCACCATGTTTAAATGTGGTTTGTAATAAAGTTTTGAACTTCATAAGCTTCTCCTCATCTAGATCTTACCATTACTTAATTTTTGTTGTGTTAAGATTGGAATGCAACAATTTACGTAGCTAAATGTGCCATTTCATTGTAAGAGAAGCTTGGTCTGCTATAGCAACTCGTCTTGCATTCGATCAATGACATGAAACTTGTGTTAATAAATGACAGTGAAAGTGCCTTGACTGTGACAAATCGTGCAGCAACTACTTTGAGTTATTTGCTTTGAGAGACTACAGCTGTGTTAAACGGTTGATTGAAATTGCTAAAAGTTGAGATTTGGAAATTGGCATTGGCATCCTACCGAGCATATTCTACTGTGAAGGTAATTAAGTGAAGCTGTCACAACATTCAAATTGAGCTACTACGACTTAAACGACATTCAGACAACAAGTTGAGTAGATCCACTTACCAGAGTTGATGTTCCAAATAACTTATACCAGCCTATCACAATATTTGATAAATCTAAATCGTCCAGCATTATTTGTGCGACACCCATGAACACTTTCTTCCCCTCTATGCGTCCGTAGTCCCCCCAAACCGTAACCTAGTTTTGCAAAATAACACCAATGAATTATAATAACTTTTGATCATCCTACCTTTAGCTTACTTTACGACTTCGATAAAGACGTTTTCAACAACAATGCATGTACATCGAATATTAAAACAGTGTGTGAAGCAAAGTAGCCTACCTGAAGAATACAGCCTTCATATTTTTCTCGAAATACTAATTGTTGCTGGTATAGAGGGTCCAGAGTCCGTCTTGCAGCCCCAGTTTTGGCTTTCGCCATACATCGTTTACCCTTCACCAAATAGACTTTAACGTAAGGCGCTGGAGTTACCTGTTCACAAACATGAATTTAATAAAATGAGTTCTTTTCTTATACGAAAATGACCTGGTTAGTTGGTAGACAGACAAACAATCTCTGCAAACTATTTTCGGAAACTCACTTTTGAACCAGTCTTGGCTTGGAGTCCCCTTGCCCGTATCACTTCCACCTCCAGGTTCCCTCTACGATCACAGAGACTGAGTTGAATGTCTCCAAGAGCAGGTGACGCCAGAACTTGCCTCCCGACCAATT
>VRMD01001519.1:0-16666 GCA_009872375.1 Sminthurides bifidus
TCTCCTCTTGCAGGACAATCTTTCGGAAATGGCGCCAACTTTTTGTAAGTGTTGCACACATAACAAGAGTTTTGGATTCTGGATAACTCTGATTTTCATATACGCTCATTGGCTCATACACTCGTTTAGCGTAAAAGGTGTGCTTTCCCTACCGCCTTTCTCCATTAAATGTCTCTTGAGTAAATATGTGGATACGCCTACGTCCGGTTTGCAAATTCCATCTTGATGTAATGAAGGTTGATTCAGTTTGCAGTAATATAAATGTCTAATTTCATCTCGTGCATGTAACAGCAGCTGTACTCAGGTGGGAATAAAGTCTTTCTTGGATAATATTAACTTTCACTTAGTTTCTCCTCTTGGTTCCCTGAGCATTCTTCACGCTTAATGCTTCAAGTCAGTACCACTTTCGCCCACTCATGTTGACTTTGGCGGAAAAGAGCCGGGTGCGTGCTCTCAAGCTTTGTCTTAGCTAAAAGGCATTCTTCAATTTAAGTTGCTCATGTTTCTGGCTCAATGCATTCAGAAACGGGATATTACCTCTAGAATTTTATGCAAGGAGAAAAAATAAGTAAAATTCTTTATTACTTGATGAAATTTTCCCACTTTCCACATCTACCTTTTTATCCGCCATGTAAAAACAGCATTAAGTTCGTCACCGTGGGTAGTTAGACACGTAAGTGTTGTTTTATTAACACATGTTACTCTAGCAGCCTGGTAGTAAATCCGGATATTTCCCCTTTCGGGTACTCCACATCACTGCTGTTAAATGTACCTACGTTATTTTGCAGGAGAAAGGTCCCAGAGCGATTTCAAATATGTGGTTTCGTAAGTTGGAAGCCGGAGGTTGCAAAAGCGGAAACATGTATGAAGCTCGAGCCCGAGCCCAAATTGTTCAACGAGTGGAACATGTACTCTTGAGGGATGCTGCTTTTAAACTTTGACCTGCTTGGCCTAGATGGCCGGGATGACCACGGGGAAGGCCCAGATTCTTGTAACAACTTTTTCATTTAGAGCAATTCTTTCTTCCAGAGCCTCGCTCCAAGTATCTAAAAGACGGAGAGAAAATAGGTTCGGTTCACTTCGTCTCATCTCACGCAGCCTCCCAGCACCGGCACGGCCGATATTGATCATTGAAACGAAGAGGGAAATATTACGAAATAAAATAATACCCGGCACATGTCTTCGTTAGGAATTGAAATCCTTGGGATTTTTCCATGGAACAGTAGCGGAAATCACACATCTCCAAATTGAAGCTTAATACGAGCTCCTTATTAGATTGTATTCATGTGTCGGCTAAGCTGAATGGATTCCTCTTTCTGGAATTATGTACAAGTGCTGTATACGAGCTTCAGCCCCATGTTGTAGTAATGGGTAAGCCGTGGTGTAAGCCGAAATATTTTCTTGGCGACAGGGAGGTGAACTTCAAGGCCTGTTCTCCTTTATGATCCTACCTCGTTAGCCTTTTCCGATTTTAATTAAACATCCGTTTTCTATATTTAGCCATGAGCTCCTTTGACGGAAAAGTTGGTTGATGGAAAACTGATATGCATGTGTTAGAAAGCGAGGCAAGGACTTGCTGTCAGCTTGTGAGCTTTGCAAGCATTATTTCAATGCGCCGGGGATCAAAAGATTCATGTGACACACTTTACTCAGAATTGTTGTTATGCTCAAAGAGCTATAGGCTCATGAAGGGGTGCACTTCCTAACCTTCAATTCTCATTATAAAATCGCTAATCGTGGCATCCACTATGCTATTCATCGAGCAATTTAGTTATGCCGCTACACCACACAACCACCTGAGGTTAAAAGTTGCGCCACGTTGTGATAGCAGTTATCTCATCACCCCTTCGGCTAATGAATGTGCTAGAAGCTTGAAACCTGACGAGAATTCTTATTCCCATTTCCGCCTACGACTATCAGCTAATTAATCAAAGGAAAAAGTCAGAAAACAACAAGTTTGACTTGGGTGAACAGATGAAAACAACTCTAAGAATTGGAAAATTAGGAGGAATCCAAGGCCATGGTAGCATTTCCAAAAAATCAATAGTCATATAACGGAATTCACGAAAAGGATGTGAATCATGTTTTCGAAAACAAGTTTGCGGAACGGATCTGAAAAGTAACACGGGAGACCAGAACTACATTTTTACGGCGGATTGCTTTCATCTCAGTGAGTACAAAGCAATTGAATAGGAATGAGTTAATCTGCGAGTCTATCACCCTAGTTACTACTCAATGCGTTGTATGAGTAACGAAAGCAACTTTCACTTTTACAAGCTGCGAGAGAAAGCAGTACCCCAGCCTTTCTCGAGGCTGGGAGAGAAGCACCCTGAAAACGCTCACGGAGCAAAAACTTTGGTACTTGACACACTACCATTTTGGTTCCAAAGGAGTATTTTCTTTGCCATTGCGGAATCCATTTTAGCTTCTGTCTGTGAATACATCATATTCGGTGTGGGAAAAAGGGCTGTAAGCCTGCTCGTAAGAAACACTATTGTCACCCTCACATATGAGGACCGGAGAATGGACACTTTCTGTAATAGCTATTTTCTTTTATTGTGTGCCCCGAAAGCTGTGTTGCGAGCATCTGTCGGAACATGGCTTATGCTGGAAACGAGCGTATTATTTTTCATCCCAAAGTTACCATCTAAGCATGCAATTCTGCGGAAAACATGGAAAACCACCCACAATAATTGCCTGCAGTGCACTATGTCAAGACCTTGGAAATGACAGGCTAACAGATAAGTAGCTCCACCAGAGCATCTTGGCCCATATGAATAAGTGAGGGAGGGTTTTTCCCGACCGAGTAACACCGTACCCGCCTCCCCTGTGCAAGTGTCGTTAAACCGTTGGCTACATCAGGTCCTCTTAAGAGGGTCATTTCAGCTGCTGCACCGCACTCCTTCTCAAGTACGAAATATCTGCAGCTTCATCCGCTCCTGCTAACTTAAGTGGTATGTTTTGCCCCTTTTCCCGTCTCTAAATGACCTTTAAGAGGACGACAAGGTAGTTTCAGGAAAGCTACCCAAAAAAAATGTGTGTACTTGTACTCGCAGCGGATACTAGCACAAGGTCACCTTATTCAGGATGCAGTTCTAAATTACCTATCCTGTAAAGCAGTGTTTCCACCGTAGGAAAAAGCGCTGGAATTGGGACACAGGAGAAGCCTTTATTTTAAACCTGCGAGATGTAAGCGAGAAGACATTTTTAACCTGAAACCTCATGTGGGAATGTGACCTGATCCCGTATGGGTTTGTGGACCGTAAACGTTCATCATTAGGAGTTGGAGTAACTAACTGTGTCACATGTGCCTCCTCCTGATGAAAGGCCCTAATGGGAGATTTATTACGAAGATTGTCGCATGACTCAATAGACAGGACAGCTCACTTAGCATTCCTCTTAACTCCAAGATCTTGTTACGACCCGACTAATTCTGAGGACTAAATCTCTTGGCGAATTTGTGAGATGAGACGTGTCCCTTTCATTGTCGTGACAAATTGTAATCTGGACGAGCATCATAATAAATCCGCCAACAGCAATAATTTATAACCTCTCTCTCATTTACGGTCGGGTGCAACTACGATAAATATATCATATAAAGTTTGCGAAATCGCTACTCGTGTTCTCAGCCTCAGAGCCTGTGAGCTCAGCCGCTCGTATTTCATCAATATTAACGATCTTCTAAACGGACCAATTCCGCGTCCACCTTTCACTCCGTCCTGTTTACAGAATGACGACTTTATTGCTTTGCGAAGCATGCAGATCTATCATTCATCCCTTGTATATTCATGAAACATGAGTCGAGCCCCCTCTCACCTCCAGTCATCACTGCCATTTCTCAACGGTAGCCAAGTAAACATGAGCGGATGAGACGAAACCACAATGTAAACCGCAGCCACTCACATGGACCATATCCATGTACCAGCCTTGGCCCAGGTCAAAAAAAAAGTATGAAATTGAAAATTTCTGGCGACTTGCCTACTCCATGCAAGGCATGGTGGCCCACTCCTTATTTTCTGGCTGCGGGGGCCATTATGGAGGAAATTGTTATTTTTATAGCAATAATAATTTAGCGGTATTAAGCGATTCCCCTAATGTGAAAAGTGTGATCAGTGGTTTTGGGAAGCTTGGAAGAAGCTCATGTGGTGGTAAGGGGGAGGGGGTGGAGAGAGAGAGGGAATGAGAATGTACGGAAATAATCACATGGCAGACACAGTGCGAATCGATCTGTAACGGCGAAATCACCATATCCTCCAAAATTGGCTCTCATAAGTAGCATTGTTATCGAGCGTGTAGTGCTTTGTTTGCGGAAACGGCAAAACTACTTCCTATTGCCAAGCTAGTGTCTCTCCTTGGCATTGCCGCCGTGGCATTTTTGTCTTGCCTTGGGTGAGCCCTGAGGGGAATGTGGCAAAGCACTATATTCCAATTGCATTTCCACAAACGCGCTGACCCAGACTCGCAGCCCGGTAGATAACAGCGGTCTTATTACAAGGAAAAAAATCAACTTCCTTTCCAGCTTTCTCTACCCCTGGTTCCAGCCAGCCTACCCAGTTGCCTTATCAGGACGAGCTTTTCCAGATCCCTCGTTCCTGGTCTAGTATTTCTGCCAACTCTGCCGAGTGCCCTATCTATTTTACCAGCCGTCAAATAGGCAGGCATCTCCCTCTGAGTCGCAATACGGAAGAAATTGGAAATACTCAAGAGGATTTGGGAGCAGAGCTGTGGATTTGGGTAAAGCAGAAAATCTGGAACTGAGGAGTCGGTGCTTCCAGCCGGTTCTGTGACTCGCATAACTTGTTGTTTTTTCCCACTTGATCCCATTTCCTTGCTTTTACCACCAGCCATTATAACAATGAGTAGGTGTGAGTGGAGGACTCGCATTATGTATTTGTAAGTGAGTGGGAAATAGCTTGAATGGATTATTATATCCGACCTGTCGGATTCCTTCCGCGCCACTTCCAAGCTGTTGTAAACAGGGGTATTATGTAGCTCCTAGGGCTGGTCCACTGCCAGGTGCATCACATATAGCCTGTGCTCTTTCACCGGCTTCCTCCAGCCCTTGGTGGCACGAGCCTTATGTAACAGATAGTTCTTTACATTTTCGCCCGGGAGCGATTGAGCCTTTTAAAAGTGCTCATTTCACCCTGCTCAAGAGTGGAGCACATGGAAATGGGAACGTATGCTCGAATGCATAACAAAACCTTTTCCCTGTCATCGTCAACATAACTTAATTTACCAGCATGTCCTTTCGAAACAATTCAAAGCCTGGTATCAGGCCGGAGAAAGCGCGTACATGCATACGTGCTGGAAGTGGCTGGAAAGAAAGGGAAGCACTTTCTCCAGCATCGTGTGCATCTGTACTGAGCATGCAGCAGCCGTCATTATGCTAAGCATTTGTAGTTTCCGCTAATACTTTTGCACCCTCTTTGATCTATGCTGCTTAAAATGTAATCCCGGCCATTAGAAAAGTCCCAGAGGGTCGTAACCAGTGCTAAGTTAGTTGAGGCGTTGTAGCGTGCAGGACGTGTGACGCGTTAAATCTCTCAGACTAGCTGCACATTGCAAATAAGTAAGTCAATTCTCACCAAGGTCGTGCACAAGTAAGTATCTTCCAGCATTTGAGCACTTTGCCGTCCGTATCAGTTACACGGGAATGTGCTCATGTTAACGGAGCATTGGCAAGTCTGAATGGTTGGACAAAAGTTGGAGCAATCAACTTGATGCAATTCAAGCTCTCGATTCCAGTCAAAGCAGACTTTGATCCTTTCAGAGTGCAGAGCATTTGAACCGTTTTTTTTGTAAATCTTGCAACGTCTTCCATCCTCCTGATTTACCAAATTAACTTTTCAAGAAAACGAATTAAATTTTGCAGCTCCCGACGTGACCCAAGCTGTTTAGAGCTACAAAGGCTCAACTTGAATCAATTTAATGGTCTTGTGCCCCCACGACTCCCGGCATATGCATGCAACGTCGGTTGAATTCTAGCGGAAGACGGAAACTAATGGTGGCTTTCTGCACAGTCAGTTCCAAGCTCGCAAAAACTTGCAGTCACAAACAAAAAACATGCCACCGGATGAAAGAGCCTCTGCTTTTTAAATTCCTCCAACGATCTCACGCATAAGTGGATTTCAGCAGCTCCCTTTTGTTCCGCAAACTTGTGGAGGAGTGATCTGTGCCATGGACTTGGAACATGGTTGTTTCTTCTTACTCAGCCCATCCGCATTGTCGACTAATTGCAGCAGTAGACCAAGGGGGGCTGTGGCACATTACCATATTGTTCGGAAGATCCAAGACGATAATGACGAAACAGGGAGAGAGAAAGACAAGGAGTGGAAAGTAGTAGTTGAGACGACTGGGGGAACAATGCCTGTTTATCGCTCAAGACATTTCGGTTGTAGCATCGTCATTCAGCCGTCTGTTCGGTTCTGCAAGAACTGCTCATGTTAGCAAGTCGTGCCATTTTACTGTTATTGTTTAAATGTTTTGTATAAAATATCATCTTCTTTTGTTTGTAATTACTTATCTCAATTTTTATAGAACAAAAGGTCTCTTGGGAAAAAAAATGGAAATCGCACACTCCCGCTACACCGAAAAAATACTCCAAATCAATACTCGAATGGCTTTTATGACTGTTGAAGCATTTGGATTTTTATTTCCCAATACAGAATCCCTCTGTTTCTCCATAAGTTTACATCTTGAGGAAATATAAAAACACTCCGTTTTTCCATTCACTTCTTCTATTACTCCCTTTTGTTGCTAAGTAAAAGCTCGACAGAACGACTCCACGTGCCTAATTTCTCTTCTATTGCTACTAAGGTTCCTGTGACTGTCAGTCATCCAATAAATAGTGCTATTACAACAATCCTGTTTTCCTCTCCTTGCCATACGTCTGTGCCGTTTGCGGGTCAAGGTCGGCATAACAGTGAGAGAAAGACTGTAACTAGGCAAGCTGTTGAAGGATTGTGGGGCAGTACATCTGCACGGGAATTTCCGCCCCACCCCCTCAGCAGCAGGGGTGGCCAAGCATCACGGGAGAGAGCATGCGCATACGAAGGAGTAACCGTCAGTTAAACTGAAAGGCTGACTTTCTCCCACGCGTGAACTTTCACCGTGACATTCCCACCGCTGGGGGGGGGGGAAGAATGCATTCGAGGCAGGTAGCGGGTACCGTTGCTACGAGACGAGGAAATGAACTCCATTTGAACAATAGAGAGCATGCATCAGAAAGCAGCTTGCTGTCTCACAAGTGGACTGCATGGCTGATTCCTGATTCCCGCTCTCTTTCCTTTCTCTGTGTACATGTTTCGGCCTGCTTCCCTCAATTCAAACTCTACGGACCGTATCCTGCTCACATCCAGCTGACTGGAAAAGTACAAGGAAGATGACAAAACAGGAAAGAAAATACTTGCACAAGATACAAGGAGCGGCTGTAAGTGGTTTGAAGGTTGGTGGCGGGATTCTGGAGTCGCTCAAAGAAGACCTAATAGGCACGAAAAGTTCACTTTTTCATCAATAGTGACTACAGAAGCGGAGAAGGCCCCTTGGAAAAGACCCTGTTCATGATTTTCTCTCTTTCCTTGTTGATTAATGACAAAACTTTGTGTTCCAACACAGTTTCTCCCTCCCCATTTAATTCTTTTTCCGCTTCAAGTTAACCTCCTGGGAGGATTTAGCCCGCCCAGAGTAAGACTCCTTCCCAGCCTGGAAGATGATGTGAGTTTTAGCCTCCAACTTTCTGCAAATTCCACTTAGCAGTGGCAATCTCACCTGAGTACAAAGTACATGTGTGCATGAGCTCCTCTGATTGAGTACAACCCCGCTGTGCCATGAAGCTCACCCCACTACCCTATATCGCGTAATCCACTGCGACCCACCGTGCCCATCCCAAGGCCGAAACACAGGATAACATTTGTACATGTGAAATCCGCCACCGAGTCAAGAACAGTGGAAGAAAGCTTGTGCAATAAATTAATTTGATGACAGCAATGGGAATTAGACAAGTTTATGATCTGACGACTTTCACCCAACTCCATGTCAGACACTAATGCAGCCCAAGGAGGTGAATGCAGAGACTTGCAGAGAACCAAGCTGATTCTGTGGTTATGAAACTTTTCCACTCTGAGATTTCAGCTCTGGCTCTAACGTCGTCTTTCCCTCGTCAATTCAGCCACATGATGCGCTTTTACAACGGTAAAATGAGACTTGACTGACACGTCAGTGACTGTTAGCAGTGTCACAACTCGTATTCATGACATACATGATTTATCACCAGGAAATCACCGACTGTTGCTCAAGATTTCTTCCTAATTTGCCCATCACTACCATCACATAAGTCAGAGCATTAGCAGTGATTTTTGAAAGACTTATTCCTTTGTCAAAATCTAGTAAGGAAATTCATCCATTATGGAAAGTGGATGAAACTTGCTCCGTGTTGCAAATCGCTCTCGACGTTCTCCTTTATACCACATCATGGTACACTTGGCCCAGAGCTTTTGGCACGAGTAACGAGGTTGGTCATATGTATGAGCGGCTAATTCCTGGCATAGCTTTGGGAGTGAGATATTTTCAATCTAATACATACATCCTAATCCGTTAAGTACAGGCTTATTAGCTACCAATTACAGTTCGTGGAGTTTCCCATTAAATCAAAGAAATTACTGTGCAACGCTTGGCAACCTACTTCCGTGTCAAAATTCCAGAAAGGCGAGAAAACAACTGAGGTCTTGAGCCAAGGTGGCCATACATCCAGTGTATGGAGTTTCCCATTAAATCAAAGAAATTACTGTGCAACGCTTGGCAACCTACTTCCGTGTCAAAATTCCAGAAAGGCGAGAAAACAACTGAGGTCTTGAGCCAAGGTGGCCATAGATCCAATGTTGGCCGGTGACGAGAAAACTTGCTTTGAAACGCATGCAAACTTCAAGTGCAAAATGCAATGCTGAAAAGTCACCACAATGCAGTTATTTTCATGTCGTTTCCTCTTCCCATCGCCTCACCAACTACTACCATAAAAGAATGTGAATGAGATTGGAAACCATACAGTTCAACATGGAGTTGCCTGTACTGTTGCCACCACCGCATCACTAGGACCATTTAGTTGCCTCGAAGGTGGAAACTCCCTCTCGACCTTCTTGCCAATGGAAAATAAAGACCTGACTCCTAACAAAGCGACACATTTTAGTTCCCCTTTTCCTACCGTTGGTTAAAATCGCGACGAATTCCTGGTCGTTGAATTGGGTTTCGTTGGAAAAAAATGTGATACTATTTGCATACAGGGATGAAGGGAAGGAAGTTGGCCTAGCTGGTACTGTAAATGTTTCAGACGAATTGCCATTACTCCGTCGGCAAAAAGGCCACGGACAGCATCTGCGGCACCATCTGTTCTAAATTGTAGCCAGACAATGAAATGGATTTGGTACTTGCCAGCAGAGTAAAATGAATGCTGGTTTGCACTTGCCGTCAAAATGAAAGAGTGAAAGACAGGCTGGAAGTAGTAAACAAAGTTGGCATGTTCTTTCTCGCCTCGGCTCACCTGCTGACTAATGCACTCCGTCTTTCGCTCCTGTACTTTTTCCCTCGGTTGCAGCTCCACCAACACCGAAATCAATTTGAGTGAAACGGTAATAGTTCTCTCGTCTCTGAGTCTGAGCTGCAAAGTGATTCATCATACACTCCTACACTGCACCGTTAAGCTGTCTCAGTCAGTCCTTTCTGCTCATGTCGATGCTTTTTCACGTCAACTTCATGACATGAGAACATGAGGTTACCCCTCTTGTCCTTTGATCTGAATACATGAAGCTCAGCAAGCCGAACCACCTGCCAAGCTGAGGATCCTACACACTAGCAATGCGATGGAGCGACTACAGTCTGAAACAGCGTTGAAGGTCAGGATGGCAGAGGTTTACGAGACTAATGATATTGCACCGATGGTTAACTTTCAGTGCCGCATTGCATCGGAAAGAGGGAAATAAATTTTTCCTCAATGGCACGGAAGGGTGACAGGTACATAATCAGAGCTGGAAACTTGATGCTGAATTCGTGTCACCAACCAATAGCCTGAGAGTCAAACTGAGTTTGAGGTGTTAATTAGCAAAGAAGTTTGTTCAACAGAGACCGGCGTCCGGTACCAGCCTCATGGCTTTATTCACCTGCAGGAGTAAGATGGAGTCGAGATTTGGGCGTGATCACAGATTATTTATTGAATGGCAAAAGAAAACAGATGATTCTCGATCATGGTATGCATGCCTAGCGGTATGGAATCGAGGTTAGGGTGGTTGATACGTAGGCGACGAGGGGGGGGGGGGGGAGAATTTTATGCGTGCATGCAACATTGCCTTTATGGTGACAAAAAGTCCGGAGATGCGGGTAAATTAGCGTACTTGTTTGGTGAGCACACAGTCTGGCTAATTATGTCGTCTAGCAGGAGTGATTTTCACACATGTGTTGCCACGAAAGTCGGCCGCGAGCCTCCAATTGGTGTTCATGGATAGAGAAATCCCTTCAATGGTACCTACACACAAGTCCATGGCACGGCCCTTGCTCTTTTAGCACAAGTGCATATTTTTCATTCAATTTGTCAAGCGGTGGACGCGGGTGACGCCACACATCTATCGCCATTTAGCTCTTCTAATTAGATTTTCAGCTTGGTCAACTCCATCCACAGCTCATGAATACCCAGATGAATCCTTTATCGAGAATTAGTCACGCTTTCAAGTAGGTGCTAACTATACTATGTACATGGCTCGACTCGTCAATCGTGGTAAAAAAGTTAATATGTGTGCATTTGCTTCCTCCTCGCCTTCAATTGTTTATCTTTGAACACAAATTCTGGTTATGAAAAAAAAACTCAAGTATTGACTTTCTGGCTCCTCCCACACGCTCCGTCTAAAGTATTGGTACTGTGAGCTCTTCTTGAGAGGTAGCTGTGAGGTTATTTAGGCTGATATTTTTCTTGCGCATTTTTCTCTGTAATAAAACTGTTTTTGCAACATGGTGCTAGAGTTCAGTATACGTTTTATTGTGTCACTCTCGAGTTTGAGCCTGAAAGTGTAAGTGAAAGTTGTTGAAACTTGTTCAGCAGCTTATGGGGGAAAAGCTTGAGGAATCAATGTTCTCGGCTCTCCTTATCCATAGCCTACAAAGGAATCAAGTCAGAAAAGTTGCGGACAAGGAATGCACAGCATGCTGCCATATTACGTCGGTGCCTTGCCATGCAAGCTCGAATTCATGGCATCTTTTCCGTGTCACCCGCCGAGGAAAACTTTCTGTTTACACTTGTTCTTCACGAATTTAAGTGTCTGCATGAACAAAAGGAGTTTATTGTCTCTCGGTGGCATTTTCCTTCCATCCAACACGCCACGTTGAGCAGGTTATTTAAAATCAAAGTTAGATCGCTCTTAACAACACCAACAATGGAATCTGGACCCGCCTCCCCCTTATTTACAGACTACTTGGGCTGAGAAGGAGGGCTGCTGAGACAAATTTATAACCAGTGTGGACACGGATGTGGAGGTCCATGTGTCATGTTAGGACGGGGATTTCCTCCTGAAGGCTTGCAAGTATGGACCTGGGGGAAATATTTTACCTTGTTGGACTTGCTGCCTCAGAGGAGCCTTTAACAAGGTTGTGCCGTAGGTATGAAAAATGGTACTTCTTTCCCTGCTCAGTGAATGAGCAGTATACGAGAAGCTTTTGTTCATGTATATTTTCCAATTTGCCATCCATGTTCATGAGTTTTCCGAAGACCTTGAGAACCATTTAGATCGAGGGAGTTTGGGACTTTATCCTGTGTATTATGGCAGAAAGAAAATGAAATCTATTCGTCTTCATTAAAGCAATGTGTTGACTGTACTTGCTGTTACTCGCTCAAATGCAACCCTCTCAAGTCCATAGCCGCAAACACTATGAGCATCATCAACCCGGTAAAATCTACCTACACCGCACCTTTGTTCTCCTCTCACCTTTGTTTTTGAGGACTTTTGTGGTCTTGTCTTTGGTGAAAAGGACAAGATTATTCGCATGCAGAGCCCCTCGTACAGCATCCTCTCGCGAATCTCTCCATTAGATTTTGAATCGAGTATTTTTTTTTTGCAACTTGCCACCACAGTGCTACAGGGATGAGCGCTCGAGCATGTACACGCAAAGACTTGAAATGACTGTGGTCTGCTGCTGTTGCCAGACAAGTTTTCTAGGACGTGGAAGAAAGCATGAATGGATGTTACTTACCTTCTAAAATCCCGACTCCAGCATGCGTAAATCACCTGCAAGGGAATGAGGAAGCAAGGTTTAGTTTTTGAAAGATTTTTTTCCCCGTAATTTTTTCCCCGTATACATATTCATGTTGTGCCAGTCTGGATTTTGAAGATAAGCTGCGAAGCATTCCGCCTCCCAAGGCTTTTCATGAATGAGGAGTAGGATACCGGGAGAGGGGAAATTGGCAGGAGGAGCTGGAGATTCGGCACGTATGTAGATCCAGTTTGCGATAGTTTGAAAATAATTGTAGGCCACCTGAATAAGCAAAGGGTTAGTGTGACATTGGGGAAAGTTTGGAGACTTGGAGACTTTGTGTTCCTGTGAAAAGAAGAGGGTGGAGATTGTTTGTCGGAATTGCATTATTCCCGATGGTCGCCAAGGCGTTCTCTGTCCAGAGAATTTAAGTGATCTCGTTCGGAGAAGCTGGAAGAAATAATACCTTCTTCCGCTCCCACAGGTTCGGACACAGTTTTTAGAGATTTGAGTGAGAAAAGGGAGAGGGAAGTTGGTTGGTACAGGACGTGGGATTTCGTATAGACAAAGCATGTGTTTGAGTGATGCGCTTGGAGGAACTAAAGTCTCAATTCTTTGGAGAAGAAAAGACTACAGGAGAGGGCCCTGAATGGGATTGGAAGATTGAAAGCGCCGTTAAATAGGAAAACAGAAGTTGGCTTACCGGATTCATTCCAGAATTAATCCAGCCACCCCAGAGAGCAACTTCGGTCACAAGTTGTGCTTTGTTCAAGCAAGATTTACAAATACCTGACAGGAGGTTGGTCACGAAGAAAGGTAGCCAGCAAACGATGAAGACTCCCATCACAATACCTAATGTCTTTGCGGCTTTTTTCTCCTTGGCGAACTTTGCCAACTTCCTACTTATGCTAAAGTTTTTTAAGTTTTTCGGAACCACTCGAACAGAGTTGTTTCTTGGCAGGGTGGAAGAGGATCCGTTATTATCATTCGGATGTGGACTGAGGAGTGTAATGTGACCGATATCTGTATCACAGCTTTCGGAAGAATTCCCACTCCCGCCCACACCTCTCCCCCCGTCCCCTCTCCTGGAATGATGGTGGTGATGATGGTGGTGGTGGTGGAGATGAGTGGTGCTGCCGCCATGGTAGTTTTTCCCGCCGGGGTCATTCTGGTGAGCGGCATTGTTATGGTTGGCACCTCCTCCGCGGTGGATGCGGAGGGTAAGCTCGACATCCCCATCGTAGCACTGCTTCGTGCCAAGTTTCAAGCTCCTGGTCTGCTCCACAGCAGCCCGGTAAATTCGGTAGTAGGTGAACACCATGACGAACAAGGGGCCGTAGAAGGATATGATGGAGGAGAAGAACAAGTAGCCCAGATCATCCGTGAAGGGACACTCCAGGTTGATAATGGGCTCTACGCGAACGGCTCGCCACCACAAAATCGCAGGGAAGGAGATTACGCTGGAACACACCCAAACTAAAGCAATGAGAAAGCAAGCTTTAGAGTTGGTCATGCGTGACGGATAGGTGAACGGGTCAGTAATAGCCCAATATCGGTCCAAAGAGATCACACACAGATTGAGTATGGATGCTGTGCTCGCGAGCACGTCCAGGGAACGCCACAAGTCACACCACAACTCTCCAAAAATCCATTTCTTGCCCAAAACTTCGTAGCTGGCTTGAAACGGCATCACGACAAATCCTACCAGGCAGTCAGCAACTGCCAGGGATGTGATAAAGTAATTTGTAACCGAATGAAGATATCTTTCACGAGCCACAGCCACAATCACTAGAACGTTCCCAAACACCGTCGCCACACAAAAGGTCAGCAACAAAATGGCCAGTGCTGGCCGGTGCAATGTCCACATGTCAGCATTGTCCTCCCCAATGTCCAAGCCCACCGTCGCTGTTGCGGTGGGAGCCGCAGTCCCCGTGGTAAATACTGATGTGCCAATGCTCAAAGGACTGGAGTCGTTAAAGTTCAATGTGCTCAAGCTGTCCCATCTACCACTGTGGTCACTGCTGGTGTCCGCCATGCTGAAACCCGGTGAGGATGACCCACCAGTCGAAGGCGCTCCCCCTCCGGAAACGATCGTGAGCGGCCAGTATGTAGAGGTAGAGACGCTGCCCAGCCCTCCCAAGCTTTCTCCGGTGAACGAGGTCATGGCGGTTGAAATTTTGTTGAAAAAAAAATGTGAAAAAAAACTTCAATCTTCCCTCCTCCGGCTCTTAGGGCTGTAGCGTGGAACGTGTGCAAGTAAGGAAAATTTTATCCGATTACCGTCTTCTACACTTTGTCTTTTTCGCCAACGCTTTCACCATAACTTTCACTCTGACGTAAGCTAAGACAGATCAATTCCCCAGAATCATTTACTTGTTCCCCCGATATATTTTCATCCATAGCGGGGCCATTTTTCTCTTCCACTTCTCCTTTCATCACTTCTCTCCCATCTGCCAAAAACACAAACTCATTCTCCCCCGTCCTTAAGTCCAGTCAGCATGTGTGTAATCTCCATTTTTCTCATCATCACACACTCTACCATTCCATCTCTCTCCTTCCGCTACAAGCAGCAGCAAGGCGATCCTTTGTACAGCAAGTCGTAACACTCCTATCTAATTTACCTAAGTCAAGATCCATGCAATTAAAACCACTCCATTTTACAATTCTATCACTTGGGATTAACATCAATGCACACATTCTTAGCATTATCCACCAGACGAAATCACTTTCCATTATCACCACACTGATACCAGGCTAGCCCTTTCTCTGTACAATCTACTTTCACCCGGCGCTTTTACACTGTTGAAAACTCCTTAGGTGTCCTACCCAACTACACTTTTGGTAAGTTTTCCCCAGCCCCGTCCTTAATCATATGGTAAGAGCATCTTCTCATCAAACAATTTTCTGGGGGTATGTGAAGACGCTGGTGCGGAACAAGTTTTATTTTACAACACTTGTTAGCCGTGTCACTGTCACAAGTTTTACTGCAAATTGGAGGCCTGAGCTTCGGATTCGAAGGTACTCGGGCAAGTTCCCGAGTCTAGGAGCAAATCAAGTTCATTAAATTTTCTAAAGTACGCACAAGTGGTGAAAATCCTATATAGTTGGGCGAATTCTTTGGACCTTCCTCCCCGTCCCTTGCAACCAACAGAGTATCCTTTCCCCCGTCTCAGCTCAAAAGACGAGGCTCCGTGCAGCAATCCCAGTACGAGGTACTTGAGCTGCTTTCGGCTGTCTTGCTCCTTTCATAAATCCACTTCACTTTGCGAACTAATATACAAAGTCACTCCAGTGTAGATTGAGAAGGGATAACAATCTACCTTCCGCTTCTTACCACAGCTCCAGCGATCACTTTTAAAAACCCAAGAGGATTTACGTGTGTCATCCCACATTACTTGATTCCTTCAACTTGGGAAGGAAATACTTCTCACAAGCTTACATTAGANAGCGATCACTTTTAAAAACCCAAGAGGATTTACGTGTGTCATCCCACATTACTTGATTCCTTCAACTTGGGAAGGAAATACTTCTCACAAGCTTACATTAGAAACCACATTCCTCCTTTCACCCCCACTACCAGTCCGCTCTCATTCTCTTGCTCACGTGCCGATTCGGAATTTTCGCCACCCGCCAAAGACTCAGCAACCGCAAGAATATTTCACAGACACTGCTTCTCCTCCTCTCCAAACGTCCTGACTTGAGTTTTTTTCCCACTCGTCTTCCTAGAAGTCGGGGCTAGTCGCTCTGCTCCAGAGCTTGTGACTGAACGCCACAACCTCTCCTTCACAAGTGGTTCGTAATCTACCCTACGTGGGCTCTCCACACGGCCAAGCGCCAACAACTAATTTTCCTCTCCTTTCATTTACTCATCTGTCACATTAGTCATGCAAAATCTTCTTCCAATTCTTTCTCATCCTGCCCTCGTCATGTTCATCCCGCTACAGCTTTAACTCAGCACTCGCCCTTGATCCACGACCACTCCACGCCAACGCCTTCAGCACAATGTCATTTTCTCTTGGCTCTTTCCCATCTTCTGGTTTCTTGTTTTGTACGCCGGCAGCAAGCCTCACTTTCACTACGTTCCTGCCTTGTCGCCGATCATATGGTTTCTGCAAAAAAAAAATGAAAAAAAACGACTCTTATTAAAGTCTTAAAACTTGTGAAAATTTACCGAGTAGTTTTGGAAACCAAACACCGGTACAGAACTACACAAGGATGGAATCGGAAACTGTTAATGACAAGGGAAAGGCCCAACTTCAATAGCATTTCCTCCTACTATTATCTCATGACTGTTGGCAAAACCTCCGGTGACTTTCTCTCTGGTGTCTGAAATTTGTCCTCTGCAATCAAGGACGATATTGCACACTGCTTACTAAAAATAGGAAAAACCATTTCCCTCCCGTTACGCTTCTCTGCCTTCATTTACAATTCCAGATTC
>VRMD01001520.1:0-16656 GCA_009872375.1 Sminthurides bifidus
CTAAGCGAAGCGTTTGCATTCCACATGCCGTACGGCAACATTACGATATCGCAAGTACACGTAACCGTTACCTATTTTCCTCGCCATTTCTGTTTTTGCAATCAACAAACGCTGCCTTTATCGTAGATTCTCCTTATTCGTCTCCTCCTCCCCTTCTTCCTGTACTTTCTAACTTTCACTAATAACCGTACAGCTGACCTACCGCTGAGCCATTTCGTATTCCGTGGTCTCTCGGCCCAACTCCACATAGCACAAAAGGATCTCTCAGAGACTTCCCCCTCCCCCTATCCAAACATTCAGTAGACAAATCATGTAAATTACTCTTCACAATCTGATGCACCATTAAAGCTTCAAGATGTAGCGTAAGTTGAATGGCAAAGCTGTAAAAAGTTGCTTCTCTCAGCCAGAGCAACATTATCCTTATCTGCTGAATAGCCTCAAACAAATACAATTTTAACTTCAGTAAACACGAGGACTACAAACTTTAAGTATTTACTTATTGCTTTTGTTCAATGTTCCTGCTACTTAGACACGTTTTACATACATCAGCTAAATGCAGCATGAGGTAATCAACTGGAAGCATAAATGCATGAGTGACCCATTGCAATTAGCACTTGAGTCACTACTGTCTATGGATACTTCACGTTTGGGCCTATTGAGGCTACATAAAGGTGTTAGCTAGCCACCATCTTTGTCGTAATCCATCATTTGCAGATTTCGGTTTCGTTTTGTTTCTTCTACGTTCTTGCTCTCCTGTAGGCTGTCGGCATACCCAGTGTCAGATACTTCGAGTCTACAGAGCTAGCTGTAGCCTTTTCTCCGATGTAAAGACAAACTTTCAAGGACTTCAATGAGTGCTCGTTCCACCTGCATAATGGTGCAGTGTTGCAAAAAATGGCGATGCTATTCTATGCTAATGAGTTGATTAATATATATTGCGCCAGTGCTAAAAGTGAGCCACGACAACCCGAAAAGAGTGACAGGATTGATATCCCCGAGAGGACGTGTCGCAGTTGCACCTAAACGATCGCACTGGACCACCGCCAATATGTACTTGTCGGGCAGCATCAAGCTGCATCATCTTCCTTCTCACCTGCATGCCGACTGGTTAAGCGTGTTAAAATTGCAAAATTAGCAGACCAAGCTTCTAACAGGAGCGTAGATTTTGCGCTGTTTCCTAAAACTATACATGATCATGATCATTTTCGCCTCTTTCATAGTTTCGTTTATTTGTAGCCTAAACTGCTAGCTATAGTACTCCTATTCCTGCACTGAAATTGTATAGCAGAGTGTTCGCTTCCTTCCTGTTTTCATCTCTCTCAACTCATGCGTAGGCGAGTTCACAAAGAATTTTTCTATCGAATACAAAAGTACGGACCAAAAGCTTTTCCACACGAGTTCACACCAAATGCTGGGCGCCGTATGGGAAAAGTAGCTGCTAACCATAACGGCAGAACATCCGCCAACTCTTACCTATGTGTTAATTTTGATCGGTGTGGTTGATAATCCGGTCTTCAGCTCCGTGCTACGTGAGGCCTTTCAGTTCTAGAACGACTAGTTTGAAATGAAATATGACTCGATTTTCCTATTGTATTTCACATTTCGATTTCCGGCCAATTCCCTGAATTTCACACCATTTTCACCAAAAGGGAGGATATGCGATTCCTTCAGAGTCATAGAGCCACGGTTGGTCTCCATTCGAATCTGCTTTCAGGTTTCACAAAAGACCACTTTGCTGTTCGTTACTTCACTTCAATCCAAAGATGTTCAAGTCCTCAGATACGGGATCAACTATCTGTCCATCATGTCACTGAGGACAAGGGTGGAGCGATTCTGCTTTACTATGGGTTCTAGTAATTTTCGCAATTAGCAAGGGCTCGGTTTGGATACAACGTCCTTGTCAGAATACATTTTTTCCCCTGCTTAATGTAACTGGAATATTTTACGACAGGCTAAAGGGAGATTGCTCCTTTTGCAACTAATGTATTAACTGTACCCTTGTTTTGCCTTCGTTTGCAGGCAAAACCTGGTTCAAGTTATACAACGCCCAACACAATAACAATGGGCAATACGCTGCCAACTTCATCCGTCCTTTAAAGCATATCATGTATTACATAATGAGACAAACATGAAGATTTAACGTTCTAACGCCTGCTTCTTTTACGCTATACCGTATATCTTTAAAGACGGTCGTACATGCGATGCATCTGTCGCGTAGAGACGGACCACTCTAAAGATTTGCAAAAAAGTATCATCCCGAAAGAATGCAAGAGTGCAGAGAACTCCTCTGTTGCGGATGCGAACAGGTGTGATAAAATGAACTGACGGAGTCACAGTCACCGAGCGTTGTTGTTGCATAGCAGAGTGCAGGAGTTGAGGAAGTGCTGATCACCTTAGAATCAGTATTTAAGCTTGCAAGCTCGTAGGCCTCAAATCACAGAATCTTCAGGTCTTAACGTTGAAGCTATGCTAAAGAACTAAGAGTTGAGACAGCAACAGCATTAAACATTATGAAGGGCATCTTGCAACACAGAATCATTAATCCGGTTCAAAGCTAGCTGCATTAGCTTTCCTATACCGTGCCATATTATGCCAAAGATCGCCCCATGAATAAGGCGGTACAACGATAAGGAATTTTAGAGATATTTCATATTTAGTGGATTAATAAATTAATAACTTCTTGCTTATTACCTCTCCTGTCGCACCCATGACTACCTTGTATGCAACGGTTTGCAGGATATCATAAAACTTTTGCGTTTGTTTTGATGCTTCTTTTAAACCGTTATTAGATTGGAAATCAGCTTTTGTTCAGTAAAAAGAACAAGTTTCGATTAATCATGACAGAAGAATTAGTTTATTCGAATCTCTCCTTATCACATATCACTATTCGCGAGACAATCCAAAAATTCTCAGTTCGACGACGACAAACAACACTGATGTGATGTGTAACATGGTTAGCACAAAATGGTAACGTTCCGTAAACTAGAAGAGGTTTCTTGCTTGGGGTAAATGCAAATTGGGACTTAACGAAAATTGGTAAAGGAGATACGAGAGACAATATAGTCTTAATTATGCCTTAACA
Organism: Sminthurides bifidus; assembly: GCA_009872375.1. Lineage (NCBI taxonomy): Eukaryota > Metazoa > Arthropoda > Collembola > Symphypleona > Sminthurididae > Sminthurides > Sminthurides bifidus. The sequence continues at coordinate 3,083 of VRMD01001520.1, forward strand.
TTTCATGAGCAAGCTGCAATTTAAGTCTGAATGCAGCAAATTCAATGTATAAATGCATCACTGACTTGAACACACGCCACCTACTTAATAGGCTACTAATCTTTGTACTTGCATAACAACATACCCAGGTACAAGTTAGAACAAATCTTGTGCAGCTCACGGCTTACGCTAAATGCAAGTTTCATTTCATCACTAATGCTGTGTCGCAAGAGTTGTTACAATATTTGAAGGAAAGCCGCAAGACTTCATTGGCTTTGAGGATGTGACTCCAAGACACAATTGTTAGAAGAATGTAGCAAAAAGTAAAAAAATAAATACTCTAAACTATTCATCAAATATTTGTAAATGAAACTTGACCAATACTGCTCCTTTTTTCACTTCGTGAAGCGGAAATCTTGTTGTCCATGGCGTTTTTCTTGACTTCATTTCTTCATAGATTGCAGCTATTCTTATTTCTGTGCGTCCCATGAACTGGTTCGGCGAAAACAGGTCCTTGTCGTAGACAGAAATGCATACGATGTCGTTCGCGAGGTCCCGTACAGTAAATTGCATTGAGTCATTCCACTTTGGATTAAGTGTTTCTCTGACAACTTTAGTTTTCTTCACCTCGCTTCCTAAGCTGACTTCACAGTAAGGGTCGCTTTTCCCTACAATAAAAATATGACAAGAATTCATTATTCCAGAATCTTCGCTGTAACATACATCTTTCTTAAAATATAGGATGTGTATCACCGTGTTCATAAGCACTTACGCCACCAATGAAAGCCGAACAGGATAAAAGTTACATCTCACATGCTTCACACATTAAATCAAGCAACATACAAGCAATAATTCCAATCAAGTGTAGGGGTGAGATGCATAAAGCATTGATGTTATGTGACCAATTATCATACTCATAACACAAAGATACAGACATGCAATAATTTTTAGCTAGATTGCAGAAATCAAAAGCCAATTGCATACACAGAATTAATTGCCGAGCTGAACAAGTAGAAATTATTACCATACCAGACACATTCATTCCGTTAGATTGCAAGTCAACTCCATTAAGTATTGTCACACGGAGTTGCCCACAAAGGCGGACCGAGTCCACGTTTTCCTATGCATAATTTAGTTCAAGTTTTGAGCATGCATTAGTCAAGATATTACGAGCTTTTTCTAAATATTTCTTTTCGCAGCTACGTTTCTATTGGAAGCTAACTACACTTCATTACTACTGCAGCTGGATTCCATGCTTTAAGAATGAGAACTAAAGTACAAGCGAATAGGCTAAAAGTTCCATTGGTTGGAATAATTTTGTTAGTAGGATAAAACATGCAATTCTAAAAAACTTGCAATATCAGCAGCTATTCATACAGATTCAAGCATGGCAATTATGGCAATATGATTCTTCGTCAAAAGTCATTTTGATAATTTCTACAATGCTTTCCAATTATAAAAACCCAACGGTTTCTACACATCTATAACCGAGCTCACCCTTCATGTTCACTAAATCGATGCCTTCGATTACTACGACGAGCAGTCTGCCCAACGCCTTCATGTTCTCTGTATTTCGACAAAAAACAGTTAAACTTTGACCTCTTTAACTGACTAAACTAATAAGGGATATATCTGAAAATTCAGTTGATGCAGGAGGTACTTTTGATAAACCGACGAAGTATTAACGGGTTGGTAGGTACTGAATCAATATCAGACAAGTAATTTTGACTTACTTGAGAGTTGATTGTTTTTATACTGTTTTTCAATTTTAGCGTAAGACTTCTTGGCTTCTTGTATCTTTTTCATCCACAGCCGCTTTTCATTGGCACCAGCAAACGAAAAAAGCATGTTGTTGATCATCAGCTCACATTCTTCTTGCTGTTCCGTTATGTCCAGATCTTGCAGTAAAATTGGCTTCCTGTAAACCTTCAGCCGCAGTGAAGGACTTCTTTCGGCAAAATTTATACGATTTACGGATTTACTTGGCAAAGTGAACAGTAAAAAATCGTTGAATAAGAACCCCATAAGCTCTTTCCCACTTTTAACTTTCTTCAAGGCCCCATGATGAATGTATTTTCGTGGACCAACACAGTTTGTAAGGGAGTTAAAAACGATTCGTTCTTCCTGCGGTTCAGAAGAAATCCGCTGCTGGATCCACTCCAAATAGTCAGAGTTTTCAGTCTCTCGAACACCTTCGTTAACCATACGGCACAACTCTTCCGCTTTAGAATGCGCATCCTCTAAATCCCTTCTATCTGGGTGTCCATCTGGAGTGGCTTGAAGTATTTTTTGTATTAACAAAGGATAACGAGTGATACGCTGCATCGGTTTCAGCAAGTAGCTGCTCAAAAGTAGATTTTGTGTTTTTAACTTGGGGTTTTTGCTTAAATTTTGTACAAATTTTGCAAACGCTGGAAGATGACGATGTTTTGGTTTGAAGTAAAGTTGTTGCTTTATGGTTTGTGCTGCAAAATCTGATATAGATATGCATTGATGGCAGTTGCTGCGTTAGAATGTCTCCAACAATCTGAATTCTACCAAAGCTTCTCCAGCGAACTTTGAAGGCCATCAATAGTCGATTACTGCAGTCGATCAAATCGTCCCAGTTCACAAACACCGTATTGATCTCTTCTAGTTTCATCAATCCACTCTGAAGTAATGGCTCTATGAAAGCCTGTAAAATCCATTTAAGCCAATGCAATGTGATGCAACAATGGTGGTAGATCTTCTTAAAGATTAACCTCATTAATCATTGTAGTTTTGTCACCTCTTTGACAACAAGCATGTCACTGAGATATGCTTCTTCCGTATGAATTAGTTCTCGAATGGCTTCCTGCCTCTGGGGGCCTTCTTCAACAATCTGAGCAGACACTGGAGGTGTTTGAGGATAACTGATTTCGCCGTTTGGTTGCCAATCAGTACAATCAGTGGTTGAGATACTGCTGGTACTGTCGAAGGCTAAAATATTTCAATAATGTCGGTGACTAACGAAGCAATTTACGTGCTGAAAATACGATTTCAAGGAAACGTAGGTGAGGCAACAAGAAAAACATGAAAATGAAAAACAATAAAAACCTCACCTACTAAAATCAAAATCCAAAGCACAATAAAGTAGTAACCAGAAACTTTAACCTTTAACAGTCATTTGATTTATTCAAATGTTTCTAGTTTTAGAATCATTACATTCTTAATTTGGCTCTCCTACGAGTAAAAGGTGCTAACCGGTATGGAGATTCTAACTGTTTATGAATACTACTCGCCAAGGCTTTGACTAATAGGTGAGGTTTTTGGTACAATTCAACGACAGTTACGTTTAAATCGCACGAAGAGAACAGAGAAGAGATTTGACGCTCAAAGAAGAAGGACTAATTAGAGCAGTTAAGGATGAAGCAGCGCTACGAGCCACTCAATCATTGAGTAGACTTACTTTGCAGGGATTCCACATAATTTGTGGGGAAAAGTCCGATGGCTGAGCCTAATTGTCCTCGCCACCAGTCAGGTTCATCTTTCGAAATAATTGTGATGACATCATCTTTTGTGAACGTCAATTCGTCGCTATTCTGCGCAGTGTATGGATACAACGCAATGACTTGCTCTCCAGCCATACCAGTGACCGAACTGCTGCGTTCCGAACCTTCAAAGTCATTAGCAGAAAACACTGGGGCGGTATCTTCTGGCATATGATAGTCATCATCAAATGGAATCGGTGTTGTCCGACTACTTCCTCCGCGGCTACTACCACCTCCTGGCCCTAAGATTTTGACATAAGAACCTGGAAACCAGCCGATTTCACGCTTCTTTCCTTTGGCCTGCAGTTCTCCTTCCCACCAACCAGAATTTGACTTTTTCCGCACTGTCACTAGCATTCCTCGTGTGAGCGACAACTGTCCAGATCCGGAAGCTTGGTAGTTTGCCAAAACAGTAGCTATTTCATAGCGTTTACCAGATTTTGTAGGTTTCGGCGACTTCGCCATGGCATTGTGAGTAGTAATTTCGCTGATTTCTCGCTTAATTTCAGCTTCTTCAAAAGGTTCCAATTGATTTTTACTTTGCTCAGGAACAGTCGATGTTTCTTCGGAAATGGCAACTTCAGCTACAGAAGTCCCGACCGCTGTTTCATCTACGATTGGAGCTGTTAAATCAGCCTTCTCAACATAGTTGCCTGGGAACACACCGACTCTGTCTGAACCTATTGAACCGGTCCACCACTCTCCCTCACACTGAGTTACTAATATTGTTTCTCCAACTTGGAATGTCAAATCACCAGGCTCCTCTGACTCATAAGGGAAGACGGCAACGTAGTACGCTCCGTAATCTGCTGCAGGTGCTGCAGGTGCCACCTCAACATCAGCGACAGGTGCTTCTTCCGCATAGGCGACTGCATCTGGATCATATATCTCAACGAAGGCCTCGGGGAACCAACCAGACCTACCATCAATGGTACCAGCCAACCATCCTGGATCCGGAATAATATCGTTATTCTTAGTGATAATTTCTCCTCCAACGAAAGAGAGTTCATCAGGGTTGCGAGATTCGAAGTCATAGAGAGCACGGTAGTACACGACAGTGTCATCGACAGGCATAGCGGCAGCAGGTGCGTCCGACCAAGCAGCATTGTAATCGAACTCTTGGTGATGTTTCTTTCGCAATTGAACAACTTGACTGCGTTTTTCTCGATAATCTTCATAAACGGTTTTGCACGTTTCGATCAAAGTAGACAAGGTAGCTTTTAGCTCATTAAGTTCACCTGTAGCTTGTTCATTATCATTCTGTTTTTTGGAAAGCTGCAAACAAAAGTAAAGACATGAATTTAACACATTAAATTGTAACTCTCTCAGTGCAGCTGTCCATTCGTAATGAATTTGCCCCTGTCATTATGGTAGCACGAAATCAGGCGACTGTTGCTGGTAATTACATTTAGAGTTTTGCGGCGATTTTGCCGTTAAATTCGTGCTACCACAAACACAGGATCAAATTAATTATGAACAGACAGCAAATTTCTATTAAAAGCTGAACATACCTCCTCCTTCAAAGTATTCAATTTTTCTCTCAACTGTTTTAGGTTGATTCCTCTAACTTCCCGTTCAACACTCATTTTATCAAGACGAGCCTTTTCTCTCTCCGCTGTGAGTACCCTTTGATTTTGCTCCTTCAATTTTGCTTTCAGAGTTGCTACATCCGCAATGTACGCGTCTCTTTTCGCTCGCATTCCGTCAATTTCCGATTTGACACCTGAAACTCCAACTCGAGTTTCCGTGATCTTAACTCCTAGTTCTTTTACTTTTTCCGTAAGTCCTTGTAGCTCAAGTCCAAGGTTAGCATTTTCTGATTTGAGTTTCAGTAGCAATTCCTGTTCCTTCTCTCTACGATGCATTAGTTCTGTTCTTTTTGCTTCTTGCATTTCTTGCAACCTTTGACGCTCCATTTCCTTCCTTGCATTTTCTTTCATTTCTTCCTGCTTCTTCTGCTCCTCTTTTTTTCTCTCTTCCATTTCCCGTTGCATTGCCAGTTTCATCTCTATCTCTTCTTGTTTCTTCCGTTCTTGTTCTAACCTTAACTTTTCTCGCTTTTCAAATTCCTCTCGTTCTTTTCGCTCTCGTTCTTCCCGTTCTCTATTCTGCATGTCTTGCAAAGCTCTGCGTCGTCGGTCTAACTCTGCTTGGCCTTTGTCATAATTTTCTTTCCTCTTATCCTCGAAGGTTTGACCCGTACCCGTAGGTGACATCAAGGGAGTAGTTGTTGCGCTAGTAGATGCGGCCAAAGTAGCCTTGAGACTAGGAGGTAACGCCGCAGGAACTTCGAAGCCTTGCAATTTCATAGTGATGAGTTTGCAAGCAACGCTGAACTCGCTGATATCCATTTTCCCGTCACAATTGGCATCAGCTAAATTCCAAATCGCTCCCAATATCAAAGGTGGAAGCTGAGACTGAACCATGAATCCTTTTGCCTGCTCGCCGGTGACAAAGCCTCCGATCGGATTAAGACTCTTAAATTGTTCCTGATGCCGCGCTCTCTCATGAGGCAAGATTGTCCATGGATCCGTTGCTTCAGGTTTCACCACAGGTGGCGTCGAATGACCACTAGACGCTACAGGATACACGCTGGGTAGCGTTGGGCTGGCGATACCGGTCAATGAGCCAGATGGAGATATGACTGGGGTACTGGTGTTACTTCCCGTAGCAATAACCAGGCGCAGACTTGGCGGTAACGCTGATGGTACCTCGAATCCTTTCAGCTTCATCGTGATGAGTTTGCATGCAACGCTGAATTCATTAAAATCCATTTTGCCGTCACAATTAAAATCGGCCAATCCCCTAAAACACAGTAATTACAAGTTAAGTGAAACAGTTAGTACTTACAAATCTGCTATTGTGTTATTCTGGTACACCTTTGTGCACACAATAAGTGGTCTTTCCAACTTGACGCTTGGAATGATAAAAGAATAAAACTTACCAAATAGCACCTAATACAGGCAAAGGCAACTGTGATTGCATTAAAAAGCCTTTTGCTTGATCACCAGTTACGAAACCTCCTACAGGATTTAGGCTTTTGAATTGCTCAATGTGCCTCGCCCTTTCGACGGGCAAAATTTGCCAAGGATCCATAATAGTTCACGGTTGTTTACCCGCTTCACCTGCAACACACGTAATGAAGATTATGTACAAGTAACTTGAAATCCCATGAATAGCAAGAATTTGATCAAATCCTCAGACTAGTTCCAGCAAAGGGCGTTGACATACCTTTTCCACTAAAATCTTAGGCTCATCGGAATGCTGGAGAAGCAAAAAGTATAACAGACGATCAGCCTACTAATAAATTACTCAAACTCTAGTACTTCACAAACTAATTTAATGACTAGACATGAACTGTAAGCAAGTGTCAAAGGGCAATTGACCCCATCGCAGCTCAATAACAAATTACAACTTCTTCCACGAAAAAAGTTTCAGACGTGTTAATAAGGTCCACAAAACCTTCTGGAACCAGCACTACACTATAAGAGGGAGTTGACTAAAAGCATATCCAGTTCCATCAATGACAGCTCAACGCGCAGCGCAACGAACGGAGCGGAGCGCAGAGAGTTCTTTTGCTGTTTAAAGATCATCTTGTCTTGGGTAAAGTAGACCGAACGAAACCCGAAAAACCCATGCTAGGCTAGGAATGAACATCAAGAGGAAGAGGTGCTACTATGAGTTAGCATCCATCCACTGCTGGCGTTGAGTGCAGCTTAGAAACCGCTTCTGCCTTCCGAGCATGTCGACGAAATTTGACAGCAACATTTTGATAGACAAAGACGATTCCTACTGAAGCATCCTGGGCTGAGCACAGCTGATACAGCATACAGTGGCACATAAAGTATACATACTAGGAATATCAAGAACAGTAGAACTTTTAGTAGCCTTAAGTAGGACATACAATGATCTTAACATTCATCAAGCTTGATACTATGTCATACTCGAGAGATGTTACAAGTTTTATTGCATGGGTGGTACTAAAACGAGCAACGTACGTAAAAGTTCGATCGCAAGTATGAAAACGAACAGCAGCCGCAAAAGCATTGAATATTCTCTGCACCTCATCCTTGCGCAAATATATAAATACTTCTTGCGCCGACCAAAGTAAACTTCACGCAGCATTAAGCTTACCGTTGTGACCTAGTGAGTCGGTAAGGAAATTTTGCTCTGGTGTGAATAAATGCAGTACATACTTTCTGCACTGCAGTACTGACGGAACCGCAGTTCATCCAGAGTTGTATATACCGAAAACGGTTCGTTCGAACAGATTTACACTACCCTGCTTCATTTGCAGTCTTCAATTCTAGCCATTACATTACCCTGCTAGCTACATACAGCGAAACTCATCCGTTCGTTGGAGCCTGTACTTTTACAAAGTGTGTTCTGTTTTAGTATGCCCTCATATTTGTATTGTACACAGCACCCAAGGTAGGAAGATAGAATGGAAGTCTTAAAGATGTGTTTTTATGCGGCACTGGCAGAATGTTCCGCTAGCTATTAGTACCTTGAGTTTCATTTTCTGTCGGCTCATAATTTAAACGAGAAGAGGTTGTAGAGTACTCCTTTAATCACAGTGGAATAAGTTATTTTACTTACTCAAGAAGTTATCTTTTTTCGTATTAGTAAAAAATAGTGTATCCGAGTTCATTTTGTTTGTATCGTGGAACCTTCAAGATCCATCAATGCTCACTAATTAATTTACATTGCGTAAGTTTGCATTCGGTTCAGAATTTGGTTTTCGAAATAATTTGGTAACAGGGAAAGAAGCTGAATGTGTAAAACTCAATGTTGATATCCGCTTCTTCAACGGCTAGGAAGATGCAATGATGATTCTTAGAACGCTTTTGTTGTGTCAGAGACAGTGTCGTAATAATTTACCTCTTGTCGGTTTTAGGTATTTTGACTCATCTGGTAACGGCTTTGTGAAGAGCACCGTAATCGATCAAGATGGATGCAGATAGTTCGACAGGTTTGAACGAAAATTCGGAGAGTGGAGAGTGCGATTCGCCATCACAAGATGAAAATACAAGCAATACCTTAGACTTTGATTCTGGATCAAAGATGAGTGCTACCTCAGAGCGTACTAATATTGAAGCACTTGATGACACCGCTAGAGATACTTTGATAGCTCCGCCTGGAGAAGATTCTAGCAATTCCAGTAAATCCGTGAAACAAAATTCTGGAGTCGTCGATTTGAGCGGTGACCACGATGTTCTAGACTTCGAAGGTGATGATTTAGAAGAAAACAATTTACGGGCCTTGACAACTAGTAAAGGATCAAAGCAAATTTTGCACGACGACGACGATGATGAAGAAGGTGAACTTGATGATGACCAAAGCATCAAGTCGTCGGGTTCCGTATCTTCTAGAGCGGGGCTGGAAGAAGGAGAATACGTTGATGAAAGAGTGTCCCAAAAGCAGGGCAGAAAACAGATCGTGTTTAAAGAGACTGAAAAAGATGATGGAGAAGACGATGAGCTTGAAGAAGGGGAGGTGTCAGATGATGAAGATCGAACAAACAAGGATCCGAAGCCTGTTTGTAGGTTTTTTGGCAAAGGGCAATGTACATGGGGATCAAATTGCAGGTACAAGACTAAGTCTTGATTCCTTACAGTTGAAAATATCAGCTCTATTTTTCACTAAGAATAATATTTTCAGTCAGTACTTTTTCACTTCCTCCTTATTTTTTTTTCAGATTTTTACATCCTGGGGTTACAGATAAAGGGTTATACACCATGTTTGATACGATGAGGCCGCTTTTGCCAATTCCGACGAACCCTCCTCTAATTGCTAAGCCGGGCTTATTGGGTGTTGCTCCTGCTTCTTTCCCCCCGCTGATTAAACCCGAAGAACCCATCATCGAATCGGCTTGGGAGCGTGGCCTTAGAAACGCCAAAGAAGTAATACTGTCTGAATGTATTTGCTTATGTTTTTTGCTCAAGTGTTATGCTGAAACTTCTCATTCCTGTTCCATAGATCATCAAACAGTCAGTAAAGCGAAAGGAAACCGATGTTGATTTTGAAGAAAAGAAAATGAACCTTACGTTAGCCCAGGAGGAGTTGGATAAGGAAAATGATTATTATGTCAGGAAACCTGCTAGTCCACCACCACCTGCTGAGCCTATGTGAGAATGCCGATGTTTCAAGTCAGAAATCTGTCGTTATATGTTGGAATTCACCTAAATGTTATATTCTTGTTTTGTAATAGAGACGAGGTCCCTTATTTACCTCCGTACGATAATGCCCCTCCTGCACCAGGAGCAGTTCCAGGCCCATGGATGGGCCCTGGTGGAGCGCCTATGCTTACAAGACATAATCCAGCCCCCAAAATTGACCCTGATTTCGTAAGAGAAAGAGTACATAGACTGCACAAGCCTATGCGGGGCATACGAGAAGCGCCGCCGCGAGATGCTCCTGTTCGAGAAGCTCCTCCTCTCCACGAACCGGAGGTAACTTGATTATTTCGAATGATATTGCTAAAGCTGTTCATAGCATTTTTCAAATTATAATTCTTACCTTAATCTTTACAGGTTCGAATGGTTCGGGAATCTGCTTTGCGACGAGGTCACAATTTTTCAGAGCCCGGCTTTCAAGGATCATCTGCTTCAAGAGGCTCTAGGAAAGCATATGATGAGTAGGTCTAAGTTAATACATTGTAATTGTTACACAGACAGTTGAAGTTGTCCAACAGAAGCCTATCATGATAATTTATGGCATATATATTTTCCGCNATATATTTTCCGCACAGCCCTCGTAAAGCCGAGGAATGGCACGATCCGTGGATGAGGAGCAAAGAACCTGGTCCTAGAGCTTCCAGAAAAGATTCAACGGTATCAAAACGTTCTAGTTATTCTAGCGGTTCGTCGAGGTCATCTTCGAAGTCCTCTACATCTTCCAAATCGTCTAGAAGCAGTAGGAGCTCGTCGAAGTCATCTAAGACTTCTCGTGGCTCACGGAGTCCTGCCCATAAAAAACGCAGAAAATCTAGAGATGAGCCTGTTCGGAAAGCTCCACCACGCCGAGCATCTCCTAAGCCCGGTAATTTGACAATAATTATATTTGAGAAACAGCAGCCCAATTTTATTGTTTTACGTGCTTAACTTATCGCTCATGATAAAATTTTCAGTGCGTATAGCCCCGCCACCTCCATCACAGGAAGAATTCGGACGTAGACTACCAGGAGGATTTGGAGGACCCCCTAGATATGATCGGCCGCCGAGGTTTGCGCCATCTCCTCCGCAAATGCCTGCACATGTCAAAGAAAGGATACCTGAAAAGATTCCTCCATCGCAATCTCTTGTGTGAGCTATTTCACTGCGATAATATGAACTTGAAAAGTTAGTTATCAAGTGGAATCCATAACCTATCTATCACTCTGATCTGTAAACATTTAGAAGAGAGAGGGATCTTAAGATGGGACGAGCAGGAAGGATGCGAAATCGGTCGAACTGGTCAAAAAGATCTGGAAGTAGTTCTAGATCTAGATCACGGAGCCGGTCAAGATCCGGGTCTCGATCGCGATCTCGGTCTCCGTGGTCCAAGTCTGTTTCCAAGTCGAAATCGAGGTCACGATCTGTGTCCAAGCCGCGTACAAGATCAAAGTTCTCAAGGGATAGATCAGCGAGTAGATCACCTTCTCCGTCAAGATCTAGATCAGCGTCCAGAAGGTTGTCCTCATCACGATCGAGGTCACCTAGCAGCTCGAGTTCATCGTCTTCATCACTTGGTTCTCCTACTCTAGGTGCGTTTCGTGAAGCCTACAAGTACTAGGAAAATCCAAAAACACGTATAAATGGAGATATATTTAATAATTTCAGCGCGAGGAAAGCGAAGACCACCATCTGTAGAAAGAAAACCGGATATAGCGAATACAGAAACGAAAGCAAATGACTCACATATTCTCCCTAAGCAGCCTCCGAGAAGGCCAGACATAGTTTCAAGACAGGTACGTTCAAAAAAAGATCTATTGTTGTGGAGACCGGTAAATTTTAGAACAGATTTTGATAATTGACATTATCGTATTGCAGCCTCCACCCAAGGCTCAAATTCGTATGACACTAAAATCTTCCGGTACTCTAAAAGCGAACAAGAATGTTCTTGACCGACTTTCGGACGGTTTAGGTAAGTAACCATCTAATTCAATGTTATTTTCTAACTGAGACATCTGATATAAACTATAATTGAGAATGTTTGTGCAGATGAACACAAAGAAGAAAATCCAGACCGAACACCTATTGCTGAGGATGACGACAACTCGAGGGTAATTAGAAGAACTCACATTTATTTGTTGCCCACTCCTTTCTTGCCTAAAAATTAATTAGTAAATGAACCTCCACAGGAAGCAACTAATGCGGGGGAAACTTCTAATGGCGCAAAAGGAGCAGTGTCGCCTAAAGAAGCAAAGAATTCAGCCAGACGTCGTGAAGAGCTTTTGAAACAGTTAAAAGCTGTGGAAGACGCCATTGCGAAGAAAAGGTCTAAATTAGAAAAACTTTAGTTTAGTTTGACGCTGTTTAATCGAAATCGCAAAGCTGAATCGGAATTCTGCATCTGCTTTGTTCATTACGAGTCGTTCTTCGGTAGCATGAGTTTGCATTCTCTGGCCGAGCTGGCAAAAGGCTTCAACGATTTTTCAAAGCTGAATTAGAAGGTATTTATACTTCTTGTGGAAAGCCATGTCTGCTTCATTTATTGAAATTGTCAGCATTCACCGTTATAACAGGTCATATTGGCTGTTGCCCATTTTCACTGACACAAAATGCTAATTTCTGGTATATATATATATAAATCATGTCTACAATGGAGGACTAGAAAATCTCGTGAGTCCTTACGTGTGTCCTGCAATGTTCAGCTTTTCAATCACGAGTATTCTTTTTGTTGTTTAAGTTTAGGTTAATGCAATTGAATTTGGTTATTTAAACGATATGTTACTATTAGCTTATTTAAAAGTATTACTTCATTCCTTATTCATGATTGTGAACCACCTGACGTTGTTTCATTTTGAAACTTAAAAAAATCACCAGAAACATTATCAAAGTTCAATCTCGTTTTGTAGCGTAGTCATTAGGCTGACCCATCTCGAATTTTCATTAACGCCTGAACGCCGCAGTCAAAGCAGCGCACCATAACTAAAGATAGAAGGTAGTTAAATGAGCTTTATCAACTTAAATCCTTTCTGCCCACCCGCTTTATAGAGTTCTCTGGAACCCAGTACTAGGAGGAAAGTCTTTAACTTTTAGTTCTGAAGAATTGGAGTAAAGCATTTTACTTGCAAATTGTACAAGAGACAAAATCTGCGAAAACTCGTAGAGTAAGATAAATGATACGATGAATGCAGCCTCTGTTCTACTATACTACTGCAACGAGATCGCCGTTAGTCTTGCTGTGGCACAAACCGTTTTGTTTGCTGCACATTCAAGATTTTAAACCATAAAACTCTTTTAATATTTCGCAGGGTTTGTTAAAATCCACCCTCGCACGATTCTAGAGAAAATCCATTATCAGCTAACATCTAAAACTATCATCTTATTCTTCATCTTCAGTGAGGTGATTCAGTAAGAAACTCATGATTCTTGCGAATTTTACTTGATGTGATTGGTGTAGAACGTTTCCAACGTGTTTGCTTGCATAAACAAAGCACTATGGATTTAGACAGACAATTGAGTCAGTTTCACTCAAGTTACGTTTTACTTGTAGCTCATACACACACGAGCAAAGGTTCGCATGATCGCTATATGTGAACATATTCTCATCGTTTTCGCATGAATTTGCGATTTAGCGAAAATTAAGCCGGGCATATCACAACACAAAGCTCATAGCGTGCACATTAACCGTGTGCTGCACATCCTTAAGGTGGCTTACCATTTCTGAAACACAGGCAACGCTTACAGGTGTCACAGAGCTCCGGATAGGAGTGTAGTCTAATGACTATATACGGAATAGGGACAGGCGGATCAACGCATGGATTTGTTCATGCTCTACTTTTCGTAATAAATGTCGTAGTGGGCTGGAGGGGATCTGATCTGATCCCTTGATTTCGGACGAACAAGTGATTCACAGGAAACGTATGAAACTACGTCCTCC
>VRMD01001521.1:0-16653 GCA_009872375.1 Sminthurides bifidus
TCAAAGCACTAAACTCACAATAACGGGACTCAGAGCATGATCTAAACCACTTAAGCTATTTAGCAGAATACGCTAATCACTTCAAGGAACTAAAGACTGCAATAAAAAGACACTGAAATGGACATGAATTGAGAAGTAAGCTGCAATTACACTACTGCGAACAACCATGTGACAGGGATAGAAAATTACAAGTGAGCTACATACTGAAAAGAAGAAGGAGCTGAAGTCTGACTAATGCAATAACGTACATACACACTGTTCGCGGCGTGAACATGGAGGAATGCGGAATCTCATTTTTATCAGTCGCCTTCTGATCGCTTTTAGATTCCGAGGACTTGACGGTTTGTTCGGTTTCCTTAGAGCTGTGGTTCGGTTCAGTAGGTTTGACGGGTGTAGCATTTGTGGAAGTGCTTTGAGTTGTGTCGTTGTAATTCTCAGTGTGAACCTCGTTCCCAGAAGCTGGGACTGCAGATTTCTCGGTTTTGCCATCAATGCTTTTGTCATTAACTCCGTGTTTTGGATCTTGTGTTGGAAGAGGATTTACAGTTTCATTTGTCAAACTGACCTGTTCAACGGAGCTTCGAGTGTTATTTTCTTGATTTGATAACGAATTCTTCAACAAATCTGAATCCGCAAGCTTTCTGATTTTGTGAACTGGTTCGGAAATATCCGGTCCTACTCTGTGTCCATCTTCGTCTTCTCGAATTCCTTCGTCGCTTACCATTTCATCAGTTAAGTTTTGGTCTAACCAATCGGCGAGTCACAACGCTTCTACCGCGTTTTTAAAAAGATTGGTTTAGATGTTTTAGTTCTCTCCTCAATACTTCTGGTTTGTCCCTCATCATTCTGAACACTGAAATCGCGGTTAGTTATAATTTGACCACTGTCAGAATCAGACGCTCCGTTCTCACCAAGTTTGAAGTATTCGACAAGCAGTAAATCCTTTTGATTTAGTATTGCATTGCCTGTATAAGATGTGCCCGTGTAAGATAGCTCCACACATGCTACTTCATAGTCTTCACTTAGTTCCAATCTCGAGCTTAATTTGTTTCTAAAGTTTTGTTATTTGTTGTTCCAATTTTGTTATTCGGATAAACGTCCATGCTAGCATTACTGTGCAGGTAAACAACGTGCTCTGCCATCGTTATGCCGGTTTGTTACGTGTTTGCGAATCCTCGTGTGAGAGTCAAAACCAAGAGTCAACCCAGGACAAGAAGGAGTTTATTGAAGGGGTTTACACAATTTGTAAGTTTAACACTGTTATCCTGATTTGTGTGTTCTTCTCAAAAGCTGTCTCTCAACTAAAATAATTTCTTCAAACCAGCATTGTTTTTGACCGCAGATAATTTCGCACCAGTACAAGCTCACTTTGTCTCGGAACCAACTAAGTTTGTTTCCATGGAAACTTACGAAAAACGATTAGCGACTTTTGAAAAGTGGACTGGGAAAGTGCTTCCCACAAAGCTCGCTGAAGCAGGATTCTGGTATACAGACGTGCATGACAAAGTAATATGCTTCCACTGCGCTGTCAAACTTGACAATTGAAAGGAAACCTTTGACCCCTGGGTTGAGCATTTGAGATGGGCTTCTTATTGCGTTTGGGCTTACGAACAACAGGCCGAAAACTATATCAAGAAACAACCTACGACCCATGAAAAAGCTATCCTTGACAAGGTGGAGGAAATAAAGAATGGTAAGGATGTTCGCTTCGATTGCCTTATACTGAATAAGAAGTTAACATCGATTTTTTACCGTGTGGTCATCTCTTCATGTGCCGTGATTGTAGTGAAAACCTTAGTGGTAAATGTCCAGTATGTAAACGTGCCATACTAGGTACACTTGGAGTCTTTCAATCCTAATTATGTACAACCTCACCTAATAAATACCATCAGACGAACCATCTTTACAACCCGCCACTTTCTGGAACAGATTTTTAAAAAAAAAGTATGACAGGTCACCGCCGCGCATAAAAATTTGCAACAGTCACGTCATCGAGTGTGTGGTTCAAAAACCATAGAGTACCGCCTGATCACCGCAGTTTAACATTACTTTGCACGAGCAGTTTCTTATACACTATTAACATACGCTTTGCACGAGCAGTTCTCAATACATTACTTTGCACGAGCAGTTCCTTATACATTGCTAACATGCATTTTGCACGAGCAATTTTCAATACATTACTTTGCACGAGCAGTTCCTTATACATTATTAACATGCGTGTTGCACGAGCGGTGTAGACGAGCTATCTACTGGTTGAAATCGAACAAACGTCTTAGCGAAAGTCAAAAATTTTATGTTCTATTAAAACATTATCAGTCTTTGCCTGTGTTTAGTTGTTTTGTGTTGGCAAGTCAGTTGTGACATAATTTAATTAATTTATTGGTTTCACATGAAGAGAATCGGAGGAGAGGTTCTTTCTTTGAGCAACATCGCCCTTTAAAATTTAAATGTGTTCGATCTGTGCCATTATTTCGACGGTAACATAAGTTCAACAGGTAATCGTGCAAGTGTAATTAATTTGTTTAAACATTAAGGTGATATGTCAAACGTGATATCGTTAATTGAATTTTAAATTGAAACAAGATATTAAACGAGATAAAAGATAATCTATCACTGTATTATCTTCTGAAATTTTAGAATCAGTTACAATTCATCGTACTACCCTCAAACTTTCGAATACACTTAGTTTATCTAAAGTACATGAACCATGCTTAATGACGCATATTCACGCACAAATTTTATTCACTTATTTGAATTTCACATATGAATGGACCTAACTGAGTTATTGCTATAGTAACCAGAAAATATAAATTGCGGGTATAAAAACAGATTATGAGTCTTATTTAAGCTGGCAAACAGGTTAAATTGGTGAAGAACAGAGGAAAGGAGTACTGAGCTGGGATACAAGCAAAACAGCAGCAAAGATATTTATGATGGCTTCGAAGTTGTATTGTGTTCATTGTCATCAACAGTCCGACGCAAAACTTTTGATGGCCACTGGTAACTTCAACAACATCTATGCAATAATTAAATCCTTGTTGTAAATTGTTGAGATACGTGATATTAACAAACTGTAATGACCTTATTAATTTTTGGCCAAATTAATGCTTGAATTTTCCAGTTTGTCCTATTTGTAAACAACGAACAAGAATTCCGGCGGACAGTAAATTAACCCCGTTGTTTCAATGTGTTCATCCACAATGCTTTTGCTATAGTCCGGTTAACCGTTGTGCAATGAATTAAATACATGTGAAATGGTTAAATGAGTGGATAACTAACAAAAGATAACTGTTTTTTACAGAAGAAAACAAATTTTGTCGAGAATGTGGATTTGCCGAACCAGGTTTATTTCGAAGCATGACCGCAAGAAAGGATAGTGAAATTACGCAACTACGAGTTGTTAATACCAGATTGGCCAAGGAAAACAATATGAAAGCGAAAACAATTTCTAAGCTTGAAGCAGAAATAACTTTTCTAAAGGGGAAATTTGAGGAAATTCAGCACACCGTAGAACTGTGCAAAGATGTCGATTTTGATGAACCATTTGACAGAAACGAATTGATGCAAAAGATTAATCAGATACAGACAAAACAATTTTTAATCATTATTACATTTAAATTTCAATCAACTTTATTTTAATACTAATATGGATTTTATAGAAACAAAACCAGTCGGAATGACGAATTTAGGAAGCAGTTGTTACTTAAATGCAGCACTACAATTATTGTTTGGAACTGAAGTTGCTCCGTCAAGTTGACTTGCTAATGACTTGCGAATTACAAGGAGAGTGTATCATCTGTCCAGTTGTCGACACTGCTTGCAAAATGACAAATAACGAAAGTTAAACCATTGCTTCCACAGAAATTTGGGAAAAATTAACAGGTAAAATATGTAATATTTTGAATAATAAGAGATTGAATCATAGCTCTTAGCTCTTACAGATTGAATATCTTCCAGTGATTGGCAAAACTGCCCGCCATGGTCAGCAAGAAGATACACATGAATTCTTATGCCTATTGCTTGAAGCTATTCAGCGGACGACAGATCGTTTTGCTCAGAATGACGATGTTTTTCAAAAGATCGTGCCCTTGTCATCATACTTCAGTGGAATAATGAAAACTGAAGGTTTGGTTCCCAAAAATGGATATCAAAATACGCATTATAAATGAAACATAATTTGGTCCTTTTAGTACAATGTCGCTCTTGTCAGAATACATCAATCTCATCGTATCAATTTTCTCAAATAACGCAAGTTAATAAGTTAACAATGGCAACACCTTAAAGCAGTGTGTATATTCGTTTCTTGAAGAAGATGAAATTGAAAATTCGTACGCTTGCAACACTTGCCAATGCGATACCACAGCTACAAAGCGAATCGAATAGTCAAGATTACCGTCGTGCTTTCTTCTACAGTTATCGCGATTCGATGAAAACGAAACTAAGATTTCAAGAAGAATAACATTGGAAAATGAACTTGAGTTGTCATGTTCGAACCAGGTGAAATATATTTTTACAAAACAAATTATCGAATGTTCTACTTATATCACAATATTATTCTGTTTGTATTCCATTTTTTAGCCAACCAAATTTAAGTTTCGCGCAGCCATCTCGCACAGTGGACGCTCGATCTCATGCGGACATTATATCACAGCAGTAACTTTTGGAGATCGATTTTACATCTGCGATGATGAGAACGTTTCCGAAACAACATTTGAAGCGGTGCAAACCTCCGATACTTATATTTTGGCATATGAAAAAATTTAATATTAATGCAAGGACGGACATTTTATTTCCGAATTGATGCTCATTGATGGATGGAAAAATGGAACTCAAGCTTATGGTTGTCTCTAGATGCATTGCTCTTACGGTATTACTCATTCACGCTTTTCTAGAAATTGAGATGCAACGCATGTAAAGACAACCGTCGAAATTAGTTACTAAATAAATAATTAGTCTTTCGATGTTGGCAAAGAATGCCGTTACTCATGTGCTAAAGAAACTTGGTATTTCTTATTTAAGGAAAACTATGGGCAAATTAGTTTCGTGTAAAATGCCAATATGCAAGACTTTCATAATTTGTTGATTGCATTAGCTTAACCATTATTTTTTTCCCTCATTGAAAGAGCCATGGATTCTCAAATGCTGACATAAAATGGGACCCTGAAAACTATCATAACCTTGGCAACAGAAGCTGTTAAATTGCCACAGTTAAATTTAAGCTCGCGAAATTCAAAATTTGATTTTACAGGCAAAATGGAGCACAACATTTAAGAAGAAGTTACTAAGATTTCTTACCATTTATGCGTTTTCGTTACCAAAAAATTCTTTATAACAAACGATTTTAGCCCCTGCCCTCATAAAACGCGTACTAGCCAATTGTATCGTTACAATCGACTATCCAGAAGCAAGGCAAAAATATTACGCTGCTCCTTGTATAGATTTCAATCGATAAGAATCTGCGAATTTTGTGGAAACGTTAAAAAATCGAACCCAAAGCAGATTTTGGAATTTGAACAGGTTTGAAGAAAGGTCCTCAACAATAACTTCATCAAATGTAATCTTATTGAATTCTTATTGTTGTAACCTTTGTTAAAATTTCCCGTCAGTTGGCAGAATTTCTTCCCCAGAATATACCGGAGATAATTGTAACAAGCGTCTTAACAATTGCTGCGAATGAAATTAATCGGTTGAAATCCAGATTAACTCCATTGTCTAGACCTTATGCTGTTTGGGTAGATCCTGAATCCTTATCAGTCTTCACCATTTTCAACGATTTATACGTGTACTTGCCCACAACAACTGGATCAATAGTGAAATTCACTAATGTTTAATTGCCATTATAATACAGGTAGTGATTCAATTAGTTTACTTTCAAGTAGATTCATTGGGCGTGCATTTACTGTTCACTTATAATCTTTACGGCTAAAAAATAACTTACCAACGTATTATGCATGTTCTGTGGTTTATATCATACGTAAGTATAATTTGCGTTTATCCCGTTTGCTATTCAAGTAATATTTGGGAGTGTATAATGGTCGAAAATTCCAACTTGTTTCAGAAATCTTGGTGAAATTACCTTTTAAGTGTCAAAAATTTTCCGACTAGTTTGTGTACAATGGAATGGAATCGTATTAGGCCTCATGCAACCAAGACTAATCTGGGCATACCTCACGGAAGACATTGATCTTTGAGATTGTTGTAGCATGGCATCTGTAACCCTTACGTGGGGTTACAAAGAAATAGCCGACTTCGTAAAATTTGGCGATCAACTACAAACGGAGAGCCCATTACTGAATCTGAAATGGCAACTTCACATAGTTTTAGTTACTGATCAGGATTTATTCATTAATTTGTGTAAATCAATCTGGGCCAAACAAGTTCATGTTTTGAATATTTCAGAGGTGGCTTTCAGCAATTACGGAGAAATGATTGCCTTAATTGGCGACAGTTTTCGAAATCTTAACACATTGAATGTACTATTGGCGGATTGTGGTCAAATGTTTCGAGAATCTCCACAACCAATTATTGAAAT
This sequence comes from Sminthurides bifidus, assembly GCA_009872375.1. Taxonomy (NCBI): domain Eukaryota; kingdom Metazoa; phylum Arthropoda; class Collembola; order Symphypleona; family Sminthurididae; genus Sminthurides; species Sminthurides bifidus. The sequence continues at coordinate 6,533 of VRMD01001521.1, forward strand.
CACCTCAACAGCATCAGTTCAAAATTTCAACTTAGACTTTTGCATGAGTCTCCCACATGATGCGCCTGAAGCAATTTGGAAATTGTCTTTCCTCATTCGTATTTCCAAGCTGAAGGTTGTATTACCCAATATATCATATTTTTATACACTGTCAGCTGTTAAACTGCAAAACATATGACTATTATTATAAAATTCTTATAAAATGAAGTAAAGAGAAGCAAATTAAAATTATCACGGAAATATACACCTGGTCAATGCTTGTATCGATCAAAATATTGCTAGCGCAATCTACCCATGCTTTAAGTGATGATATTATCTGTTCACACTTAGGAGGGATGGTTTCACCCGTCTACAAAAAATCATCATCGAAAAGCTCAAAATTATCTCCTGCAGCAATAGACTGCAAGAACTATAGTTTACGATTGTACACTGTAAAGGCGGCAATTAGTTCTTACACTAAAACAGAGGAAGGATTAATGACTTTCATCCTTATAAATTGTTTAACTGGAACTGTAACTATTGAATCCGACGAAGAAGTTTCGTATTTGCAGAAGTGCTGAGAGTTGTAGTTGGAATGATGAAATGAAAACGATGACATAATCGATGTTTGATGCAAGTTTCAGAATTTTTACAGACATAGACGACTAAAGCCAGTATCACCTTCTTGATTTGTAAAAACTGTAACCATATGAAAGAAGCAAAACCGATATTAGATTCCCGACCAGATCCCGATAACTGTGATTCTTTACAAAGAGTATAGCAGGAATTTAAGTCAAATTATACTCTAATTCATTAGTCTCTAATCTTAACTTAGTAAAAAGGCAACGAATCGGTTGCTACAACTCATTTTTTCTACCTTGCCATAACCTCAATTACAGAGGATAGTGCTCCAAAGTATCCACTTTCGTCATAATCATACCCTTGAAGCACTCTCTTTTGCACCATTTAAGGCGGAACTGCAAATGACCAGTAGAAAAAGGTTTAACGAAATTCACTCCGACTATTGATTACGCAGGCATATCTAGATTCGTATCTGAAAATAATGTACTGAATCTACAAAGTACAATTTCTAGTTTACATTTAATGTCTGAGTCTTTTGTCGCTAATGCAACTAAAGTGAGCTAGCGGTCATTTTCTACGGAGAGTGTACGATCCTAGGAGAACATATTACTTTCTTGGAACCACAGGAGGCAAAGATTGAGCATACTTTACCACGTTATCGCAAACATCTTGTCAGACCTTCACGAGGGAGTCCATAGAGGCGTGCGGTGACCTTATAAGCTCCATACCAAGAAGCAGATAACAGGAATACTTAAGCGTAGCACCGGCGATGATCGACGTTACAGTAGGTTCGGGTATTCTGTCACAGTAAAAAAACATAAAGTTGGAGCAACAACATAAGCATTGTAGTAAATTATTTAGCCATAGGAATGCTCTCACATCATATGACTGTCGATTTGCTCGTCCGTGGTTTTCCCCCAGTGCTTACTTATTCCGGTGCAGGTCCCATGCCGACAACACCTACGATATGCCCACCACGGGCTCGATGCGATTCCGCAGTGGCAGCCAAGTACAGAGAGTGTGCTAGGTACGCGTCTCGCTGATTTACAAATACATTGGTAATTGCAGGGAACTCTCCAGTCATTTCCAGCATCAACTTTTCTAGGAAATCCTTTTCTTAAACCAAACAAAACAAACCAGTGCTGTCATACTGAAATGAAAGCATTTTGGCATTGATTCCGGTATAAATTGGCCGCTCCATTTTTACATTGATATAGTATTGCCATTCATTTCGATACAGTACAATCAGTACATACCGAAATATACCGATATGCATTTCAGTTTAAAACTTTAGGATAAAATAGCTTAAAAAAGTTAACGGGAACACCCTGCACCAATTTTTTGTGTGTGAAAAATCTCCTCAATCCGCCAGCTTTTCGTTTTGAAAAGAGTTGCAAAAAATTTTGTCCTCACTTGTACAATTTCCGTAGTTTATGCCATTCTTGTTCCTTGAATCAACATTTTATGGTAATGTTAAGTCTCAAATATGGCTTCTGGCTATATTACGTGTGCTTACATGTGTCGGCACATATGCTGGCTCATTGTGAAACTTACAGGAAAAGCATTTTTCAACCGAAATTTGTTCTTTTTCTTCCAAACAACCTACTTTTCTAATACCGAATTCATATCGAAATGGAATTCGATATAAGAGCGGTCCATTTCAGTATTGGTATCGATATTAGTATGGTAGATTCAAATCAGTATAGACTACGATACGATATAAAATCCTGAATTCACATCGGTATAATCGGTATGCCATATCGATACGATACCAGTATGACTGCACTGCTACAAACTGAAAGAAACAATTATTTTCTTTAAATGGTAATAAAGCTACGAACCAAGTTCAATAATGATTATTGGCTGAATACTTACGTAACTAATACTGCTATCAATCTAAGTCTTCTTAGTTATGTCCTCAATGATCGCAGAGCCCTTTGAGTGACGAATTCAAGCCCTACACTGAAAACCAGACCCAATTAATTTAAGCAAATATCCACTTATCTTAACAGGAATCCAGCATGGGATTTCTCATTCATAGCAAGCAACCTTGACTGCAAATCGGTCAAATGAGCATCAAATAAGCGCAGAGTTAAGACACTTTAAGTTCCATATGTGCTAAAACTTGATTTTCAAAATTATAACCAGCTCACAGGCTAAAACTAATTGCATTAATCAAAAAAACTTTCGCTTTCATGTAAAATTCTCTGATCCTATATCTCAGCATCTTCCAGTCTTAACTACTCCTCCAGTTCTGAAGAGATTATGGGATTTTGATCCATGGAAGGACTGCGACTAACGATATAATCGAACTCTGAACCGCTTGTGTTCTACGATATATCCGATCTATTTCATGCTAAATCTAAAATTGCAATATATAGTGTTTGAAGTTTGCAAACACCTTCTAGGCTCCATACTTCAACTTCAATTATAGGGATAACAAAACATCATTACATAGACTGTATTGGAAAAGACTTTCAAAAAAAGGAAAAGACTTTGTTTCTTGCCTCCGTACAATGGCATCCTTAATCCATGCCGGATGCTGATAAGGGTCTCCAGCATCCCATAAATAGGTACAACTTGCTGACCCATGCGGTTACCACTGGAGGATATTACCAGGTACCAGAAATGAGATGCTAGTTTAGGGAGTATCAAAAGTTCTTGACTAGGCTAAAACCATCTAAACCGCTGTGATGGTTAACCTAAGCAGTATAGGTGTATACCTAGCGGTCTAATAGCCGGCCTTCTAACAGTGTAGTTGGTCTCAAATGTTCTTCAATATCAAGGGCCACTTAAAATTGACTCTCTCATTACCTTTCCAGGATAAGGAACTGTCTTAAGCTTCGGTTTATTCTTAGAGCCTGTTCGGCGCCAACATCAGGCGAATCTTATCCATGCCACGTTCAAGACTACCTAACATCTTCTGGAAGGCGTCATCCCTGGCGCAGGACTATTGCCAATTCCTATATATATATCGTCATCAAATTGTACAAGGTACATCACGCCTTCGATGGTTCTATAACTATTTTCAATTTTTGTCGAGCTGGGCAGTCACAGATACAGGCACAAGTTTCACATTTTTTGGGTTTCTCACCCTGCAATATAAAACAATTAATTTACTTTTTGAAAAATTTTTTGATCCGAGTGGTTACCGTATGGTCCACACCAACCAGAAACAAAACTTACATTTTCATTTTCCATGATTTTGGTAGCCGAAGGGTTTTTAGGAGGGCGACCCCTACCACGAGACTCTTTTTTAAATTCGACGGGACTGCTTGCTTCCCGTCCAATGGCTAAATTAACTCGAGGTTTGTCCTTCCTCTCAATCTTTCTTTTTATGCCACAAATTTTCAGCAAGTCGACGGGAACGTCGTCAACGTTTTAGAGAGTTGAGAAGAATAATGTAATGTAGGCTGGGTCACTGATGGCGAAATAACAAAGAATACTTTTCCGGAATGTCGGACTACTGATTTACAGCAGGATGATGTCAGGGTGAGCTGGAAACACAGAGTTTCTCTCCTCCTGGCGTCTCCTCCGCTTTTTCCAGCCGTCCGCATTCTTCTAATACTATTTACTGCCTCTGCCTCTCTCAGTGCTCCACCTCCCACAAGTCTAGCTTTTCAAAATTAAAGACATTGATGTGACATGAACAGCAACCTAATGGTTTACAATTACGAGGGTCATAATCCTTTGTACAGCCTTGGGTATGTAAGATCACCCTGTTAAAATGTAATTTTAAAGAAGGAATGTGGTGAATGACAATTTCTTCTGAGTGGACAGCAAAAAAGTGTGACGGGGATTCGATCACTGTGTTAAGGTCTGTAAGAAGCTTAGGAAAAGTGCAGGATGATTATGTTCATCTCTGCAGTTTTCTTAATCAGGATTAGGTACATCTAACCTGTCACGATGTAAAGACTCGCTCATTATTTGTTGAAGGAGACAAAAGTTTCAATGCGCAATAGTTGTTCGTGCAGTGACTACTATTATTGGGGGAGAGATTTAATTTCCACATAAGTGTCACAAGTAAAAGTCGGTGAACAATACTTTTATGGTGAAGGGAAAAATTGCCCACGACAATGATGACGTCGTTGTAAGGGTATAAAATCTCCCTGTATTTCATAGGCAGTCATCCATTCTTGGGTCTGCCTTGGGTAATTCAAAAAGCAACGTAGTTCATGTAACTGGCGTGCCTACCCGCTGCAGTTACGGAGAGTCTCTCTATCCGAGGTCCGTGAAACTTAATCGCGACCCTCGTTCCATAAAAAGGGGGAGGACGCTGTCTCTGCTAGAAGGGTTAAGGGATAAGCCATCCACGGCCCAGACGTTTTAAGACCTCTTATGTCCGGACAAGAAAGAGAGGTCCAGAGTTTTGGCATCTACAGTACATGTGGCTAGTAAAAGAGCCTCCCAGCACGTGCATGTTAACAGAGGAATAAAGGCATTGATTGGCATGAATTTCTTGCTGCAGCTAGCCAGACCAGATTCCATACTTCGCGAGTTGGTGTCAGATTAATGGAAACTACCCGTGACTGACCACTGGGCATGTGATAACGCCCAACGACACGACCACCTTTCACCATTCTGTCATCTTGTTAAAGAACTTTTCACCGCAACCCGCACTTACAAGCAGTTTCCACGATCCCTGGCCAGGATTTCAGAACAACGCTTCAAGTTCACCAAACTCAACTTAACTACTTCATTAACACCGCTGAGACGTCGACAGCACCGTGATTTTGACTGTGGACTAATTCATCTCATAGGCAACGGCTGTTACTGCAGGGCAGGTTGTCAGTAGTCTGTAGGGGGAAGCCCTGTGGTGTAGTCTTTACTGTCCTCGTCTGTTCTGAAGTTTAGCACCCTTGCTTCTGATGACGACTTGGATGGGTGACTGTACCGGGAAGCTAACTCTAATCCTGGGTGAGTTGCTATACGTCGCGGTGGGTGCTTGTAAAAAGCCGGTACGGTATAGTATTCAATGATCTTGGGTGCTTTACATTGGATTCAGAGCAGTGGTCACCTCTTGTCTAGTAAAGCCCTCTTGGTTTACTCCAGTTGAGAAGCAGTGTGCCTAGCCGAAGTTAGTGTACACTGATCCCCAAGGTCCGCAAGGGGCGAAATAAGCATAAAATGCTTGATCGTCTGGTGGTCACCCTGTGGCGACCATCTGCCTTCTGCTACATTTACATTTTTTTAGTAGTCTGTATGAACTGAACCACTGTTTGTTTGCGACTCAACCACGGTTTACAAAAAGTCTCTGATCCGTTCCTATTCAGGACAGGAAAATTTTGAGCATTGAGCGTTGAGCATCACGAACGAGAGTGTTGCGAAATCGCTACAATTTTTCTGTTTCTTCATGTTTGAGCGAGAAGGAATTGAGCTCAGAGGTAGAACTACATTTTCTCCGATGTAGGCAGACGAGGAAAAGAAAAACTTTAAGGACTCTCGTAAGAAAGGCTCGAAGTCGGTTAGCAACTAAAGTGATAAGTCAGTAGCAAACAGGACGGTAAAAACGTTAGAAAGGCAGAGCGCTGCAAAAGCCGTTCTAGACGTCATTCATCCGGACTTGCGACAGGCTCATTTGTCATCGGGTTCACTTCCTGTCTTTGCCACCCTCCCAAAATCTTCCTTTCCTACTAATCTTGAAATCCAACCAGATTTTGACGACTTTCTTCTCTCACCTGACGTTCAGGTCGTTTCACAGTCGTCTCACCCAGTAGCATCTGTAGCTCCTTTACACAGCCAAGATCCACAGCCTAGTAAGCCTTCTGATTCACCCTTTCCCATCAGCAAGAACTGTTTGATAGCACCCGTGTTTAGATCAATCTGAGATTGGGTCGCAAAATTCGGTTGTGGTAGTACTACTGTGTCCAAAAGTTTGAAGAATGAGCTCCTTACACCTAATTAAAAAACCGGTGTAGCTAGAAATAAAATGATTAGTGTACCAGATAGCCAAAAAAATTTGCTCTCAAATGATTTACCATTCACCAAAATCGATCAACATTTAGGACCACCAGCGCTTTGCAAACTTGCGGACACAATTAGCTCCGGCACGATCGACCTTTTTACAATGTTAAATCCCATAAGGGGGCAAATTGAGAATATTGTCAGTTTGATGTCGCGAGCAGTTTCTTCTACCCCATGGTCAAGGCTGAAGAAGCTCTGCTTCAGCTCTTTTCGAAACTTCAAGGAAATGTCTGGGGATACTCCAATGCCTATTTGGGACCCGTGAGGTCCTTACTAAAAAAGTATAGAATCAAAACCTCCGAAGAGAGCCCGCGTGCCGCTTGTCATTTTTTCTGCCTGTTTGCCAAGCGCTGGTGGTCCTAAATGTTGGCCGATTTTGATGAGTGGGAACTCGTTTGAGAGCTTATTTATCTGGCTATTTAGCGCACTATTTTTTCTAGCTACACCGGTTCCCTAATTTTGATTAAGAAACTAAGTCTCCGAACTTTTGGCCACACTGATAGGTGCGCAAGAGTCAAATAATCAGCGGCTTCAATCCGGGCAAGCCATTCAAGACCTAGTCTTTCCTTCTATCCAGGGCCCGATAGTAGCGATCTTTGATAACGCGGCTGAATCACTTCCACATCAGGAGCCTGAAGCTGAGAGTGGGACTAGGGATAACGGTCAATAGGTCCATCAGGGGAATCTGGCGAGATCATCCGAGAGTTACGCAAACACATCCGATTCCCTACTTGAAAATAGAAACGGGGCTTCCGCATCTATTCCGCAGACTTCTATTCCTTCTTGGCAGGGTGAAAAACATAACTCTGCATCACCTCTATTAGAGCCATTTAGGAAAAGATATTCTCCTAGTAATAGTGTGTAAGACGCATCTACATCTGCATCATTTACGCAGAGGCGGGAGGTTTCTCCGCCGTATGGCTCCGAATTTACCCAAGATTCAAGCAATACACAGTTGTCTAATCGAGTCAGGCCCAGTGGTAGGATCTAGCACATTAACCAGCCAGACTTACGTGGGGATATTGCAGATAGAAGTACCGGATCAACAACCTAAAGCATCATCTCGCCGGGTGTCACCGTTTCGTTTAGCGGGCATACAGGAGCAGTTCGCGCCAATTCAAATAATCAGAAATTTCAAATTGCAATCGTGGGCTTGAGACGCAGTTAAGAAGGATAACTTGGTTGAGATAGATCTCAATTACAACTGGGATCTTAGGAGTGCATTCGAGGCAGCAATTAGAGTTCCATCGTTTACCGCCGCAATCACTCCCGTCTGAATTGGTCAGTAAGAGAGATTTTGAATTAGAAAAGTCCAAGCATACTGTTGATTTCACAGAATTACACAATTACATTTCACAGCTAACTGAGAAAGGTGTATCCGAGTCTGTGTTGGAGACCGTTCAGCGGTTAGTATTGAGCTCTTATTGGCGTACGAAGGAATTCGCAGCCTACAATGATCTGTATACAGCATTCGCCAAAAGTTGTTCTAAAATTCCGTTTCCCTCTTTCATCCGAGATCTTTACGAGCGTCATCGTCAGAAATATAACTCTATACCAAATAGGTTTCTAAGTGGGGCGATCAGCTCAAGTGGAGTAAGGAGGCTTCCTAACCATACCAATAAATCATCGTTCTCCCTTTCAAGGGATCCAGTCGTGCAGTTTTCTGACCAAAAAAGGCCTCCAGCAGGTGTGCATAGCCTTCCTCAGTCAAGAATAACGTCACCAAACGCTCTTTTTACATCTCCTCCTGGTTTTCTGAATAGGCCACAGCAGTTTCAGCAACGGGGTGACAGTGGGAGAAATTAGCTTTCGCATTCTGTGGCAGCTGATTTTCGCTTTGGTGTTTTTCCACAAGGCAACCACATCAGCAGAGATTCATTCTTTGGGGACAATCAGGCTAACCAGTCTGTGGTCCAAAACGAGGATTATTCCATTTCAGGCCTTGAGTCGTTAGCTTTCCCGGTTCCAGTGACCAGTCTTTAATTCGTCAGGAGCAACATGATCTTTATGCCTCACCAGAATCCGCAGCATCCTCATCGGATTCATCCTCAGAAAGTGAAGTAGGGCCTGGCGATTTTCTCACGATGCTATTACAGTGAAGTTCCAAATCAACGTCGTCGCCAGGGACAAAATTTTAACGACGTTTAGAGAGGAGCTGACGTGAAATAGGGCCTCATTCTAATATTAAACGCAAGCTAGGGACAGCAGCATATCGACGTTAACAAGGGCCTCGACGTTGTTGAGGGGGGACGTTACTGTGGGCCTTCACTGTAGCTGGGATCACGGGTAATGCATGGTCTGCCCTAATGTTCACTGGGAGTGACACGAACTTTTACAGTGCACGGGACTTCACCAGTTAATTCGAAAATCAAGTAGCTAAATACCTGAAGCTTGATGAAGCTGCTTAACGCACCTGAATCATACATTAGTGTTAGTGGGTTGAGAAAGCAGTAATTCCGTGTGAATTCCGAGTCATTCTGTACAGAAGTAGATCAGAGGGTCAACGCGTATAAGCGTATTGTTGCAGAGGCGTGGAAGTTCTAAAAGAAGCTTTCATAACAAGCTATAAGACAAGGCACCCTAAACAAGTTTATTTTTCTAAGATGCTCGCCTTCAAAAAGCTCCTTACCAGGTCGCTTGATGATTATTATCTTCATATGGTTTTATTAGCTAGGTTGGCAGAGATCACGAAAGAGGAGGACATTGTGTTCCACATTGTTGCGAATTTAGGTCCTGATTTAAAGCAAAAGGCTTGATAAAAGAAGTTCAAGATTAAGGAACAGCTTCATAAAAACACAGGAATTCTAATGTCTTTTCATAACCCGCCGTCACGGTAGCCAAGGTTAATATCAGTTCTCCCGCTCCTCCTAAGGCATTTGCAGGTGTTAACCCGGAGGAGATAACAACAACGATTAAACGGCTCCAGTCAAAATAAATTGCCATCACAGATGATCTCTCTGACACAACGGAAAAGGAAAAAGATCTTCGTTACGAAGTGGGCCGATTGCGACAGCGCGATAGGTCTAGCAGTAGGGAGAGAGAGGATTTCCGCAGATTTTCGTACAGGCGTGAAAACGGCGAGAGTGATAGACCAAGCCGATCAAGGGACGATTGGGGACAGGATCGGCAACCAAGGGATTGGAATAACAGTGGCTAGAATAACTATAGGTCTATTGGCAAGGGAATTTTTGCACAAACAGTTGGACGAGAATGGAAACAACCGTGCAAGAGAGTTAAAGGAAACACAGGATCGGGGTAGAAACCGTAGTAGAGAAGGAAACCAGCACTATCCTAGTCGGTCTCCAGGTAACCAGTTCGGTTCTTCTTCAGAAGACAGGAGCTATAGGGATCAGCGTCAATCTCGTGGTGATGGTCGGGAGCGTACATTTCAGCGTTCAAATTCACCGTATCCTACGCCTGAGGATAGCCATGTGACACCAAAACGTTACTCGGAGAGAAAAAGGTCACTATCACCTCGCATTCTTTGTGGAGAGAATGAGATTCGCATGCATGAACGCAGGGCTGTCATATTGAAAGGATTTCATTTCAATATAAGTTTCAATACAATATGTGTGAAATCTTTTCGATATACATTT
>VRMD01001522.1:0-16651 GCA_009872375.1 Sminthurides bifidus
GCCCCCTTGTCAGCACGCGAATGACTGATGGGGATGGCTGAGTTTCCTTGTAGGGTGTCTTCTATGGAATTTTCTCCAAATTTTACAATCACAGTGGCAGTGGGGCATTTTTCCAGGTGTTCTGCCACTTCGGGATGAATTTTACTTGGGTCTCCTGATGCTAGGTGAGAACTAAGTATAGCAAGCAGTACTGATAAAACCTTGTGTTGCAATATCGCTGTCGACGGTGATTGAGACGGAAAGTAAGACTGGAACATTTTAATAGGGTTGACTGATTCCTCACTGCCTTCAAGTTGAGAAGCCTTGTGTGGAAGAGACGAATGTTGGAAATTGATTTGAAACTTTTGTGGCACGATCCTGCCTTGGAGTATGCACGCGCTGTTTTAACTGCAGTTTGTGTGTTGCTAGCTTTGTGGTGGTAAACCTAAAGGGAAGTATGAGGTAAATAAATTAGTGCTCATAGGATAAAAACTCGTGCACTAGTGTCAACACGAGATTGACGATGAACGGGTACAGCCACATTTTTGCATATCATTCGCTCCTGGATAAGTACTTGGAAATTCATAATGTGGTTGGGGAAATAAAATCTACTTGCGTTCTCTGTCATCGCTGTTAATGCTAATGATGTAGGGAAATTGGCTAGAAGGTGTAGATAGGTAGACAAGTTTGAGGATTCATACAGATACACAGGTGTGGTGGTTTTAGAAAATTCATCTGCATTCTTTGGATTAAATCTTCTTACTATTGAATTGTGAAATGAGAATTCTGTTTCGCTAACATCGTCAACGAGCGACACCTGATTAAACGTTTGGAGTTGAGTCATCGAGTTTCACGTGTGAAATCATTCGGAGCGACTCATCAAGTGTGCATTTTACCTTTTGAAACACACACCGGGAAATATTATGTTTTTTATGATTTTTCAACGGTTGTTTTCAAGATTTTTTTTATTAAAATAATTAATTGCATTTAGATTTCAAACGGCGTAAAAATTGCATTGAATGATATAAACCCCTTCATTTGTTAGTGGCTGTAAGGTCTGAAATTGTCTCTCAGATTTATAAGATTACAAGTTTTCTGCCACTCTTTTCGCGTGGAACTTTAGAGCATATATAGCTTTGGTATGATTTAATTGCAGTGATAACATTAATTCTGGTAATATTCCTAAGCTTAATTTTTGAATTTGAAGCTTTCATATTTTTCTACAAAATCTGACGAACTGGCTGATAAGTAACGGTACCAGACTTAAATGAATGTATCAACTATTGAAGCTAGATATGGAACAACTATAACTTACCTGGAGGACGGTGTAAAGAGCTGCACATCTGATGACGGCAGTTAAACTAGCGGTATTTTAGATAACTGTAGTTGTCGAAATGTAACAGTAGGTTGTGTACCCCTGGCAGTGGCGTGGATTACTGATTACTTTTGTTTTGTTGATTGCTTGCAGTTGAACTCTGAGCTGGAGCGGAAGCCCAAAAAAACTGGAAAAACCACATGCTTGATTGGTTGATAACGAGAGATTTCTGAGGAATGTCACCGACATTGTGATGACAGTCTCGTTGCCTGAAGACTTCCTGAACATGGACAAGGAAGAGGCTGCTAGTACGGTTGAGCTCAACCGTTCACCTGTGAAGAAGCACGTGTGTGACTCCTGCAACAGGAGTTTTAAAACACGAAGGGATCGTGACCGACATCGTCTGACTCATACGGGCGAGCGACCGTTTCAGTGTACCTTATGCAGCAAGGCTTATTCTAGAAAAACTACTTTGAATCAACACCTGTACAGCCACAGGGGAGATAAACCGCACAAATGTGACAAATGTGATCGGAGTTTTATACGAGGTGTTCAACTGCGGGAGCACGTCAAGTCTCAACACGAGAAAAATTTGGAAATCAAATGTGATGAGTGTCAGAAATCTTTCTCTTCGATTTTAGCGCTCAAAGCTCACCAGAATTTGCACACGGGATTGAAGCCTTATGAATGTCAAATGTGCAGTAAAAATTTTGCTACGAAAGGTCAACTCAAGGTACATCTGAGGTCGCACACAAGCGAAAAACCATATTCATGTGATATCTGCAATAAGTGTTTTAGTACGTCGTCTAGCAGATCCATGCACTTGCGACGGCACATCGGCCATACCCCGTTCAACTGCTCGTTTTGTGAAAAGAAGTTTGTTTCTAGATCCGGACTTCGGGTTCATCTAAAATCCCATATTGGTGATGTGAAGCCTCAGATTTGCAAGTGGTGCAATCAGGCTTTTAGAGACGAGGAGTCTCTGAGATTGCACGCTCTAGTTCATCAGCAGACATTTAAATGTGAAACTTGTCGCAAAATCTACGCTTCCAAGTCTGGATTCGAGGAGCACGTCACCAAAAATCACAAGGAGTCCAATGAGCAATTGCATTGTAGCATGTGTGATGAAACATTTCAATCTGTGCCAATTCTGATGGCTCACAAGAAGACACATGAAAGGAAAAATGCTTGCGAATGCCTCATATGTAGTAAGAAATTCTCTTCTAAAGGTCATTTGGATACTCATCTTCGTACACATACTGGAGAGAAACCATTCCAGTGTGATGTTTGCAATCAGCGATTTGCAACCGGCAGCAGTCGAAACAGTCATCGTATGCGCCACAATGTTCCGTTTAAGTGTACGGTTTGTGATTGGGAATTTACTTCACAAGTTAAGTTCAAAGCTCACATCCGAGCTCATCAAGGACCTAAACCTCATGTGTGTACTACCTGTAATCTTCAATTTAGAACTAAAAGTGCACTGAGTCGTCACGCTGTTAAGCATTCTGGACAGCGAAATCATGTTTGCTGTGTTTGTAACCAAAGTTTTGTCCATAGGCGAAACCTGAAACGGCATGAACGAGCTCATAAAAATCCAGAAGAATGCCTTAGTGCAACTAAAAACAGTAGCGATGAAGCATTAATGGAGGGTACCATAGAGTTGTTACAAGAAATTACAGAACAATCGTGACTAGTTAAAGATACAAGGTAGGAATGATTGTGAAAATATATTTTTATATCTGAAACTTCAAGGCATTACTTTATCTATGTATCTTAGACTGATTTAAATAAATACAATACATTTTTAATGAGACATTCAATTCTCGACGTACCATGCAGTTAATAACAGGTACCCAACAAACATTTAGTAAATCTTGCTTGTCTAACGTGAGCTGCCTTTTGCTTAGCTACAATTTAGGTAGAAAAAATAGAATTCTATGTTCAGGGAAAATCTGTCATGCCAGAATCTTGAAACACATAATTGTTAAATGCACATCCTCCCCATGAGCATGACACGGTGAAGTCCAGATAATTATCCGATTCAACTTCGAACCTTAATAGGGTTTATAGTCAGTCTGGAATTCCAAAAATAACATTTACATTAGTACAATGTGTTTCTGCAAGTATACGTAACGAGCTTACATGAGTAATACATGACATAAGAAATCAAGCAATTAAACTATGTCAAAGCTTACAAGTTAAAACGGAAGCTTACTGTTTGAGCCTGGCATTGCTTTTAAAAAATGATCATATCAAGATGGTCGGTTTCCCTTTTTTCGACGTTTTGAAACTGAATTGTTTTGGGCTGGAAGTCCTTCTTCTTCCTCATGTGAACTTTCGTCTTCATAATCATCAAAGGTAGCACCTGAGGTGCCGTCTCGTTTGCGTCTTGAACTTGTAGTTCTTTTGTCGTCTTCTTCTTCCGCTTCTCCAGCTGGACCGTCATGCTTACTTTCTGACAAACACTGCGTTAGTAGTGCATTATAAGCACAAACTGATTTGTCATGTTCGTCAAGTCTTGCTTGAGAGGCGAATTTGTAGAAGCATACGTTGCACTTGAACACTTTCCTATCTGAGTTTATGTGTTGTTTTTCATGAGCTTCAAGACTTGTTCGATTTGCAAATTTTTGAAAGCACCAAGAACAAGCCAAATTGCCACCTTGACTTTCAATGTTGTTACTACCACTGCTTCCGGGACCCAGCGTCCCTGAGTGCATCAGTTGAACGTGCTTTTTTACGGCGGCAGCAGAACTAAGCTGCTGGTTGCAAATTTCACAACTGAAAACTTCCTTGGTCTTGGCTTTGCAAACGTGCCTTTTAAAGCCATTATTTGTCGTGAAAGTTTTATTGCAACCATCACAACTAAAATTGGACGTCTGACTTGTTCCACTGGACCCTTGAGATGAATTGGTATTTGTAGAGAATTCTGACATGGATGGATTGTATTGTCCTGTGGCGTTCATTTCGTAAATATTCGCAACCGCAACTTTTAACCGCCTCAGACACCGACTTGCTCACAAAGTGTATGAGTTTTTGTGTGATTTTATAAAACACTTTATTTTATTCTTCAGATCCAAACTATTGAAGAAGTATATGTTCAATAACCTCTTTTCAGTGAGTAGACGGGAAATCTCAACTACCCAACTAAATTATAAAAAAATATCAAACTAGAAACAAAATCCCTTGTGTCGGCGGGAGGAAATGAAGGTTCAGATTCATGAAAATGAAGCTATAGATCCCCTCCTCGTTAGGTTGTGAAACAAGCAAAATCGAGAAGGGTGAAGATGAGGTAGGCAGACAGGATGAAGAAGAACGGAACAAATGTCCTAAGGCTATAGGGGGAAATGAAACTCGAAATGCACACCTGCAGGGCACATTGTACAAGAGCATCTACGCTCGCGAGCAAAAGTCTATCTTACCCAAAACTCTGTATACAATCTGAAAGAGCATAATCGGTTTTTAGCGTGAACACTATTAATATTGACAAGCTTACAATAGAATTCAGGATTGTTGTCGCTAGTCCAGAACTATGAGTAACATTTGTAAGACTTTCAATAGCGTGTGCGATAAAGAACATTCTTTGAATGTGGAACCCACCAGATAACAAAACAACATCTCTCGGAAAACAACATTGGTTAAACATCCTATCACTACAGTTAATTTATAAATTGTAATAAATATTAAAATAGCTACACTATGGCAAAGAATTTACAGTTCATCCTATCATAAAAACCCCTTGGAGCAAAGAATTGATTGAATAGTATCAGATTCCACACAAGAGTGCATATATATGACTACAATTTTCAGGATTTCATATTCTATAAACTTATTTTGCATCAATCTGTAAATTGAGCACCGTCATAAGTCACTTTTTGAACTTCTCCGTCGCGGAAAATCTTTGCGATCTGTGAACACAATAGCTTGCTTTTAGAAGCAAACCTTATCAAGTCTTAAAAGCTGATTAATTAATCAAATCCAAAGAATGAGTATGATATTATAAGCTTCAAAGCTTAAGTTATGTTGTCTTGTGCTTCGACTTTGTCGGTGCTCTAATTTTAAGATAATCCCATTTGACCTTTCCACTTTTTCTTGGGCTTGATCTTACAGGAACAGCTTTTGTTGGTGTTTCCGGTTTCTTTGGTGAGCTTCTTCTTGTAACCCATGAAGATAGTGTATTTTTGGGCGAAGGTGCGACCTTTGATTTTTTCTTGATAGCAGCTGTTTTCGCTGATTTTCCTGCCGTTTTACCTACCCGGCGATCAGCTAAAGAAATACATGTTTTGCTCTGCTTTTCTATCTTTTCTGCATCAACTTTATCAACACTATTTGATTCTTCATTTTCGTCGTCGTCTTCATTTTCTTCCACACCGCCATTAACAACACCTCCAGGTACATCAGTTTCGTCGCTTTCCTCTTCCGAAACCCCGTTGGACACGCCGTTAGGCTCTTCATTTTCATCAACCTCATCTTCTGATTCGTCTTCTTCTTTACTTTCCTCATCTGATTCCTTAGAGTTTCCGTTTTCCTTATTGTCATTGTCATCTTCTGTTTTGTCTTCACCCTCAGCTTCGGCATCACAACGACTTAAAGGTATGTATGACTTAAACGCCTTATCCAGAATTGAATCATCGAATCCAAAGTCGGCTGGGTTAAACCGGAAAGAGGACGCATACTCTTCTTCGGTAATGGCCACGTCATCAGGAATTTCCTCTTCACCGCTTTCCGAACCCTCGATGTCTCCATCTGGACCATCATGTGTTTGATCCACATCATCATCAGTCTTGATTTCCTTCTTGCTCACATCAATCTTAATATCTTCCTCCTCGGGTTCTACATGCTCAATCTCACTATCATCATCAGCCGAGTCTATCTTAATGTCTCGTTTGATCTTCACGTCTACTTCTTCAACTTTGACAGCCTTTTTGCTTCTGCCCAAGAAATCAGTGATTTTTGATTGCTTCCCAGCTGAGTCCCGCTTCCGTTTTCTTCCCTGGTCCACAAGTACCTTTACGTCCCTAGTGCACATATAACACATAAACAATCATTCCGTTAGCGTTGACACTCATATTAGTTCGCAAAACCAATAACCGCACACTACTTTCAATGAATAAATCTATAGCGCACATTCTAAGTCCAATCAAACTTTAAAAATGTTTTCATCTACTCGCTCAAACTTACTCCGAATCATCTTCCTCCATGGCCACTGGGTTCAATTCATCAGGGTCTATCTTGGCTTTTACCTCTTCTTCTTCAACGGATATGCTATCCTCTTCACCAGAACTTAGGACTTCCACCTTTACCTCCTTTTTCACCATGGGGTTGGCCAATTCGGCATGATTTTCTTCATTATGCTTGGCGAAATTGTCGTAGCCCATAATCATAGTCCTGCAGATCATACAAAGGAACATCCGCTCGGAGTCATCATCCAGAATGACGTCGTCTCCTTCACTGTCTGAAGCCATGTTTCCGGTTAAATTCTTGTTCTCTTATTCCAATATCTCTGCTACTGCAGCAGAACAGAAACTCTACTCGCGAATCCCAACGCGTCAGCAAAAACTCTGAAACACAAAATCATCAAACCGTAAGTAATAAGACGGGCGACGTCCCAAGTTTCAGTTATTACATGCAAGCATTACGTGATTTACAAAATATTTTCATTGCTATACAAGTCAAAAAGCTACGACCACCTTCAGTTCACTTTGTCACCCTGTTTATGTCATCTTAACTTACATCTAAAGACTTACGTCACAATAACAATGTTTTGCAACTGCAAACTGCGCTATCGTTTCAAAATTCAAGGACAAACCAAACGAAAATCACGACAAATTCAGGCCGAATTTTACATCTCCCAAAACTACGGTTGAAATTATATTTTGTAGCATGAATGATGACAACAAAATCTCACCTTTTTAAAATGCAATGACACTTAAGCATTAGTTTAACAAAGAACCGGTATCACGCGTATCTATTTAACTCTAATTAGGTTCACTTTTTATTATCTAAAATAATCTTCATATAATATGTACGTGGCCAAAGAACTGCATGTTCTCCTATGTACAATGTGAATGCCATACATGCTTCATGCACTTTTCACGAATAACTCAAGATCCGCGCCCGACAGCATAATTTCGCGCGCAAATTCTGCATGCGAGCAAAATAGGCATTGAAAGAATGATCACAGCAAAGGCGAAGTAACATATGCATCAATCCCTTCAGCGCTAAAATTACTTTGCTATAATGATTGACCAATTAAAAGTTAAGTATTCAAGCAAACTAAAACTCATGCAAGGTCATGTCATAAACATCCCACCCACGCATCCCCTTAGCCCATTAAATCTTCCGATTGAATTCAGGACAAGAAGCCACCGGATAATCATTGGATTGTCAGCCACCCAATGTTAGTGATCCCTGCATATAAGTACTCTGGTAATTTCCAGGTGAAAGAAATCGATTTTAACTGCAGTCACCTTGTCACCATAGAAACCCCAAGTAGTGAAATCGGATCGCCTTTCGCATTTCTTGCTCTTTCCACAGCAACAGGCTACACTTCTACAAATTACTACAAGAGGACGCTTGAGTAAAGGTACATCGGTTGACAAATCCAAACCGCTTTTAACAAATCAAATTTTATTACTGCATCACTAATGTCCTGATACTAATGCAATAAGCAGTCCTTTCATTGAAATGAAGTCATTAATCCGTTGTGTCAGTACCTTTTGCTAGGCTAAGGCCCTATACCGAGTAGTTTGCCGGTAAGCAAAAACAAAGTACAAGTAACAAGTAATCTATAATGGATTTGATTGTGTACTCTACGAAATCTAAACCATATGACCCTTAACATTCAAGACATGAGCCATGACAACTTGGACGAGGAAACAGCAAACCCTCTTGAGAGGAAGGAAGCTGGGAACCCGTAATGCGAATCTTGTGGTGATTAATTCTACCTATTAGTAGGGTAAGTCAAGCGGTTTGGTAGACGTTAAATGCATGGACAGCAAAGTTTTAGTTTTTTTAATGGTGGTAGATTATGCGTGTGGGCGATATAATACAGTTTCTGGAAGCATCCTTCTTTCCAGAACCCTCTCTGGCACATGTCAATTCTAAAAAATATGGACCGGAAGTCAAGTGCAAATGCTACATGTTCAGGTCAGACCGTCCGACCACTTACGAATCTAGCGGTTTAACTTACAAATGAGGGGACATTACTTGTGCATGTGTTAAATACGCTAATGTTAGCATTCTTTCCATTTGCCCTGCGCTCTGCACAACTTTTATCGTCTTATGTACTCAGCGTATGTTCATGTCTTTGACTGTACTTGTGTCAGACGCTGTAATACACCATCGTATCATTTTATGACTCATCAAAACTTTAAGTGTAACTCGACCTATCTCATTTGATTACCATTTCTATAATACCGCTACCGCTACCTACTCATTCCCCTTATGGAACGACTTAATACTTGAATGTGAGGAGTGAGTTTTCATTGAGCTTTCACCAGCTCAAAAATCAGACTTTCAGACACTGCTAATATTGCTTCTGCACGTCAAGTCGTAATCCCTCCAAGGATTCCGGATTCATAACACCTTTTATTGTGAGCATCGTGTGTACATTTCCTTACAAAGGGAACTGATTTCAAAGGTAAAGTGTGGTAGATAACGGCAAATCCACAATAAACTACTACATGATCCACCGTAATAGACGCTGAAGGTACAAATAAAAGCTTGGCATTTGCCGTTTCGATATCGTGTGTAACTTTTCCTAATATCGTCCTCTAGAACCTAGAATCATTACCAGATACCGGAAGAAGCAAATACTTCCGTCTGCCTTAACTTTTGGTGTTCGCTCTACTAATATTTTGGTGCCTCCATTTTGCTGTGCTGTAATGTGAGCATGAGGACGTTAGCCTTGTTTTTTGACTAAATTTTCGATTGGCTATTCTTCACGATTAAAGTACGAAATCCCACAAGTACGTTTCAATCTCACTGCAACTTATTGCCACATTGAAACTTACTTATAAAAAGAACCTCAACCACCCACGTCTCCAAGGCATAGTCTACGACACCGAATTTCCCGAAAGGGATTTCCCACACAAGTTGTTTCAAAGAAAAATAATAACTGCCTTGTTTACTCTCAAGTTTCCCTTGTTCAAGGAAAGGAAAAAAGCTACGGTTTCATCACTTGTGAAACTTGCGCAGGAAACTGCAAAACAAATAAACAAAGCATAGCGATAACCCTTCAGTTTACCACGTAAAGCCCACCGTCTAATCCAGCTTAGCCAGGGGAATCGTGAAATTGATCCTCGTCTCTGATTCACGGTGACAGGAAAAAATTTGCCATTTTCCTATCCACTCCCCCTGCTTTATATGAACCCCCTCCTACGTAAGTTAACTGTAACTTTTTACTAGCTTATGCTAATGATGTAACAGATCTGCTATAAAGTGCAGTAGCAGTGGTAGACAGCAAGAATTTGCAATTTCATCTGTACCAGTCTCTCCGTGCTCTAGTGCCGATTTGCGACTACTGCAATTTCAGGGTGTAAACATGCCACGCATGTCTTTCCACACTTAAAACTCTGGTGGTTAACAAGAGCTGGGTGATTATCAGCTTCGATTACCTCGGAGCCGGAGGAGATTTACTGTGTGTAGATGGTGTACGAGAATGTGAATTAGGGAGTAGAGGATTTGCAAATTTTTTCGTGGAACCTCATCTCTGCATTATTTGTATGGTAGACAGCAAGAATTTGCAATTTCATCTGTACCAGTCTCTCCGTGCTCTAGTGCCGATTTGCGACTACTGCAATTTCAGGGTGTAAACATGCCACGCATGTCTTTCCACACTTTAAACTCTGGTGGTTAACAAGAGCTGGGATGATTATCAGCTTCGATTACTTCGGAGCCAGAGTAGATTTACTGTGTGTGGATGGTGTACGAGAATGTGAATTAGGGAGTAGAGGATTTGCAAATTTTTTCGTGGAACCTCATCTCTGCATTATTTGTGTGCTCTGTATAGATACAACGGGGCTGTCTTGGAGGGGAAAAGAGTCATCAGTCACGATCAGAACCTGGTACAGTTGAAGTGGGAGGTACAAGTGGGATGACAGCATTAGAAGAGAAATTCATTAATTTTTGGCATTCATCCGCCATTCCACTCCACTTGATGTTTATCGTTTTGGTAGATTTAGAAAGACGGCGGAAGAGGAATGCACGAAGACGAAGAGGTTGAGGGAAAAAGCTGTCTGTCTTTCTGTTCCACGGCGCATAACAGCTTTTACTCTCAGCTTATCTTTGTACTCCATCAAAACGTGAGTGAATGTGCAGTAACGACAGGCTAGGCACTCCTTTCCTTCCATAGTTAGCGAGTTGGACCTGATAATCGTACGCTGATCCACATTGCCAAATAGGACACAAAACAAATTTTTGCGGTAAACTAGCAACCTGCCTGTGGTTTTGGCAAGTGGTTTGGCGGCTGAGGGTTCGCCCTTCAAAAAACATATTTATAGCTGTGCATAATGTGTCCTGTATTTCAATTCTTCCCCCCGGGCTCTGACTGAACTGAATGGGATTCTACTCGAGTCGATGGAGGAAAACGAGCTTCTGTCCATCACTTCGTAGTTTGTGTAACCTGAGACTTGAACAAAGATACATGTGGCACAGACTCAACGCATGAAAGTGTGAGTGAGCGTTTCGGTGTTGAATTCCCTCTGTGTTGGTGCTTACGATATTCTTTTGTCATTGCCTCGGTTTTAGTTACCGGCTGAAAGTTGCTGGAGTAGCTGAAAGAACATTAAATGGGATTGGAGAGCGGGAGATGAATAATTGAAATGAACTGCCCCGGTCTGGTATTTGTCTCTGGAAATTGGAAACAGCAAGGTTTTGCAAATGGACGTGCTACGAGTGATAAAATGGAAGGAGGGTTGAGAAAGAGGCCTGCACTTAGTGACAATTAACAGAAGAAGAAGAAGAAGGCAAGTGGGAAGCCAAGAGAAAGTACATGTACGGTGTGTGTTAAGTGCTCGGCGCCGGGAGCCATCCTTTGTTTACACGCCAGGTTCAGCTGGAGAAAGCTGGAAGGAACCGGAGGAGAAAGTAGTCAGTCGGCATGTCGAGGGGGGAACATGTGGACATGTGGGCTAACGCCAGTGCAAGTGAAGGTGTGCAGGTAAGCTGGGACTTTGTTTTCTCCCTGCTTTCGCTCCTTTTTATGGGTCGAATCCCAAACATATTTCAACTTTTAGAGCGAGACCACACGCCAAGATTGGAATTTGAGTTTATATTCTTTGCATGCACAGTGGCTGGAAAGAAAGGGTGGAAGTATTGAAGCACTGGTGGTGGTGAAAGCTGACTTTCTCCAGTTTATTGAAAATCGATAAACATCAATTCAAAAGCTGATTTAGTTTGACAAAATCGAATTTACGACATTAAGGCCCAAAGTTCCTTAAACAGCTGTAGAACACTGTGTATTTTCCACTAAATTGGATTTGGCCGGTCTCGTAAAGAAAATATACAATGCAAATAAGCACTAAGGCTTTACCTTAACTCAATTTATTTGAATGACGTTCATGGTTGCTTGAGCGAGTCATTGAATTCAGTAATGATACGTCTCTTCGATTTGATAGCTGTTGATAATATGTTGCATTGAAGCCAATACTCCCTTTTATTGACTGCTTCAAATGCTAGAAACTTGAACATATGTGCTTCTTTATGCTAGAATTGACTCTCCCTGGATGCATTCCGAGTCCTTGTGTATTTGTCCAGGTGGCTTGGAGTAGAGGGGTGGGTTAATTAATCCTATGTGTATCTTTTGGACCTGTAATTAAAATTCATTTCAATTATGACTTTTACAGACACCTGAGTTCTACATCCCGTACGTGGTCTCCGAGGCAACCGTGGCCATCACAGCCGTTATCGGAAACGCTTTAGTGATTTTCGTATTTTACAAAACTCCGACATTACGGCATGCCAGAAATTACTACATTATCAGTCTAGCCATTGCAGACCTGCTGGTGGGACTTGTAGGAATACCGTTAGCTGTACTAAACAGCGTCGGTCTGCCAGCCAGCCGACATGCGTGTCTATTCTCCCTGTCAACACTTTTAGTTTTGTGCACGATCTCAATCTGCTGCCTCGTCGGGGTTTCCATTGACAGGATTTGGGCGACGACAAATCCAGTCACTTATCATCGGAAAATGAACGCTTCCAATGCAATCTGTAAGTGGAAAGTGATAATGTGAAGCTACTTTAAGTAGCTTGAACACGAATTAGGAGCACGTTACAAGGAAATTCTTTCTTTATTTACTCCTCCCGTCGAGATTTACGACTTGCATTTAATGTCTGGCTTTCCACTCATGACCACGGCTCAAACTTTAGATTCCTTGAAGCACGCGAGAATTGCACTTGAACTGACAGAAGTTTAGGGCTCGTGAACGCAGAGGTTGCAGCTCTTGAAGGTATTTGCTGCAGTAATTATTTATTTTACTACTTACAGGCATTATAGTTGTTTGCTGGGGAATCGGCGCTGTGATAGGATTCCTCCCCCTCCTGGGCTGGTACAACCACAAGGGGTGGGAAGCTATACACAGATGTGAATTCACCAAAGTCATCAATTACGACTACTTGGCGTTTTTATTCTTCGCCACGTGCCTAGTTCCTCTATTCCTCCTAGCTGGTATTTACGGCTACATCTACAAAAAGATTATTCAACGGGTGAGTATCTCTCTCGGACTTTGAAAGCTACCAGCATGCGGTTGCATGATAAAAAATTTGAACAAATCCCAGTCGGACATACAAAGAATTGGAGGATTGAAAATGTGATGGATTGCCCTTTTTCTCTTTACTCGGGATCAGCTCCGCCGACACACGACACGGAAACTTCGATCCGAATCCAGAGATTTCACATCCGAGGGTGAAGGAGGCAAAAGAAAGCAGAGTGAAAGGAGTAGTCACGCTCACAAGTTGAGAGAAGCTCGAGCAGCAAAAAAACTTGGGAGCATTGTTCTCTTCTTTGCTGTATGTTGGATGCCGTTGTACACACATCAACTGCATACAGGTAATAGGCTCTCTCTTCACTTTCAGGCCAGGAACTTATAAGATGCACACTTGACTCTGAAAAGTACAGAATGTGAAGTGGAAGCAATTCACGGAATTAATTCTGGTGAAAAACTTGTTTTCTCCGAGGCAGACATTCGTACTGGCTGTCATGGTGCTGGAGTAGTATCGTGGCATACGAATGAATGCGCCAGAGCCAAATACTGTAACTAATATTGGATTGATGGTGAAGTTGACGTGCTTACAAATGTATGTAATTTGAGCATTTGAATCCCGTATGCAGGCTTTCGTTGATCTCCATGTGCCGCCGATAATCATGCTGCTGGTCATCATCTTGTCACATGCCAATTCCGCCGTAAATCCGCTCATGTACGCTTTCTACTTGAGAGACTTCCGGTCTGCCATGAAGAACACGCTGTTGAACGGGCTGAGGGTCATAGTGCCCTGTCGAAGCTGGCAGTTTGATGCTGTGGACTATGACCTGGAGCATAGTAGAACGCATACTTCCAAGGGACCTCACTCTGGGAGTGAACATGCCACGGTCGGCATAGACTTGAATGGGACTGATAGCCCTAAGAAATGCAATAAAGAAGACAGATAAGGAGTGTCGAGAGGATGACGAGTGTGCTGTAATAGTAATGAGGCTATGTCTTTGTTTTTTTAATGGGGAATGTAACTGTGAAGTTTTGGATGTTTTTTTAAGTTTCGAGTGGTAAATAATGGTGCCATTTCCCGGTGTTACAACGGGGATGCAGGGGGATTAGTTGGATGTCATGAAAGAGTGGTCGTCGTGTATCAAACTTGTTCTAGTGATTATTTGGTGCTCAAGCATGGGAGCTGCGGATTTTTCATCTGTTATAATAAAACATGAAATTGATTCAATTCAAGCTTTTAATTTCCAAGAATAATATTGATGATTCGATAGCGAGTTAATGAAAGGATGGGAAAGTATTGCGGTTATTTCCCAACCTCATCTGATCATTTTGATGATGGCACAAACGAAACATATGTAACAACTGTATTTTAATCAGTTTACATATGGGCTTTGGATAATTTATCGTCATTGTCATTACCTGGCATATTGCCTTTCAGATTCTCGCTTCATAAATTCAATATTTACCATTTTGTGGATACCAATTCCAGCTTGATCATACTAGAAATAACCTAATTCAATTTCTTTTTCTCATGGCCAAAGCCACTGGTTATGAAACTTAAGCCATGTGAAGAATTAGACTGATCCTTCTTGCAGCAGCAGGTGCACTGGATTAGACTGGATGCAGCGAAATTACAGATACTTTTGTGCCACCAATTCCCTGTCAAGCATATTTTTTGCGTGCATTAGGTCACAGGCAAGGAGTGGCCATGTTGTACCAGTCGGATATGTACCTGAACTTCCTCTTCACCTCTGTGATGGGTCAGATTGGGCTCATTGGCTACCGCGGATGTGTGAAAAGGAAGCGGTTTTACGTGAATGAGCATTGGTTTCAGAAGCTTGTCTTCTTCTTGTCCCGATTTTGTTGCGTGGTTCATGCAGTAACTAATGTTTATGCAAGTGTGGTGGCGGATAATCTTAGCAGTAAACCAGCATATTATGCACTTATCGCATATTTGATTCCTCCTGGTCTTGGCGCGATCTTGCTCATTGACAATGGACTTGTACAGAAATGGTCCCATGTTTACGGATTCTCTCAACATCTTCTATGACACTCTTCCTGGAGGTTCTCAGAAAACCATGAAATACTATTTTTATCTTACTTGCATTTTACAGCACGGCAATTGTTCTGTCACCTTCCCTTTTGCATTGACTTCTTCTAGGTCGAAGGTCCAAAAAGACTCTGCTGAAATTCAGACCAACGGACTTGGTTCTCATTATTGCTCCGTGTTTGATTCCCACCATGGCTCTACAATCCGTCGTAATGACTTACCTTACGGATCCCAATTTACCAATATGTTTATGGCCATTTGTAACCTTGTGGACGAAAACAAGGACTGCGTTTTTCATCTCCATGGCTGTAGACATGGGCTGTGTGGTCATTGCCATGGTGGTTATTTACAATATGCTGCTAGCGGGTCCCATCTGCGTCCTCTTTTTCGATAACTTGATTGGCGAATTGTACCGGAAGAGCTTAGTGTATGTGCACATTTCTGAAACATTCTCACAGAGATACTGAATGTCTCAGGCCGTTTGTCTTGATGAGCCAATTTGTACGAATTTCAGCGCTCGGAGTCTCACAACACGAAGGAGGGGAAGGGCCCTCATCATGGAACAACTTGTAATTGACTTTCGGGACATTTGCATCCGGATGCAATTATTCAACAGTCGTGGTTCCCGAATGGCCTTTTTGACCAAACAGGTTTGCTTGACCACTTCAGTGGCCGGATACTTCTTGTTCATCCAATGCTTGGACCAAAACCCTGCCCTGGCATTTTCCGGCATGGTCATGGCGCTCCCTTCCACAATCTTCTACAACGTTATATTCGACGAGGCCTTTTTCTTTAAAAACCGAGATGGATGTAGTAATTGCAAACTACAGGGTAGCAGCGACCATGTTCCAGTTCAAGAATAGTCGGCAGTATCATAAGAAAGTTGCCAATTCTGTGCTCTTCAAAGGATTTCACGTAGGCCCTCAGCCCTTGGAGCGACAATCAACTTTGAACTTTGTCGGCTTCGTTATCGATCAAACTGTGGCCCTTGTTTTAGGGATGGATAGTGTGTAACTTGCTAAAGACCTTGATAGCAAATTCAATCATCGGCAATGGAAAATGACTTGAACATAAGGTTAAGGGCTACACGTTGATGTACCGATGCTGACATACCAATGTTTTTGACGAAGCAGCTGTGCTTGCCCCTTTCAGTGCAGTGGTCGGGTATTCCATATTCAATCAATGTTGGGATCGAAATCCCACTATCTCTCTTTCTGGCGTTGTTGTTGAAATCCCTTGCACAATTTTCTACAATGTGATATTCGACAAAGCATTCTTTTTCACAGATCGCATGAATGAGAAGTTATCGAGAACTACTTGTACGCAGCCACCATGTTCCGCTTCGAGACTAGTCGAAAGTACTGCAAGAAAGTTGCCAAGTCGGAGCTCTTCACAGGAATTCTTGCAGGGTCACATCCATTGGAACGCGAGTCTACTTTGAAATATGTTGGCTTTGTTGTCGATCATGCACTGGCTCTAGTCCTTGGGACTGGAACGGATTGGTGTAGACTTTCAGTCACATAACGTTTGAATAGCTAAAGCAATTAAGTGAACCGATGTAAGGCTTAGTTTAAGAACGTTTAATGGCTTCAAAAATAATTAAGTTTA
>VRMD01001523.1:0-16650 GCA_009872375.1 Sminthurides bifidus
ACTCCTTTCTCCAGTCCGTAAAAGAATGACCGACACGGGGACTTAGAACGAACGAGTCAAGCTCATCAACGGCGAGAAATGTTCCAGCCCGAAGAATAGGCAGAAACGCCTGACCAAAAGTACCAGAAAGATAGAAACACATTAAACCTCGAGCTGTCGGCCAAGAATCGTGTGTTCAAAGGTTTAAAGAGAAAACGGGCTAAGGTGTCTGCTTGTAAGGTAGTGTGGCGTGCGTGCCACTAACTAACGACGTGGAGCAATCCGAAGTAGTCTGGATCTGGATACTGGATGGACGGACTGGACTGGAGACGCTGCTAAAGAAGCGGATATTATGAGGCAGGAATCTCGGCCAGCCCCAAGAGTTAAAGGAAGGACTGGATGGAATGCAGGTGAGGCGCGAGAGTCTCATGAATCTCATCTCGTTTGTCTCGCAAGCACACCTGTGTAAAACTTCAACTTGTCTCTCATCTTTCCTCTGGCTACATACCAAAACGGCTCTTCCAGCTCTAAAACTATGGTGTGCCACTACGACCCGCATCATCTCTGCACCACCGTCAACAATCACCCGTAACCACCATCATCATCATCATCTTCCGCATCCTTCTGTATTAACTGTGCGTAAGTTAATCCACTACACTTCGTCCGTCCTACCCGCACACGCACCTCTGTGCGTGTAACATGTATCACATGAAGAGCAAGAACGGGCTGACTCACAGGCATATTGTATTGTGTTCTATTCTTTTCCCTATTCCTTCTCTCTTTCTCTCACCTGGCTGACTAGCCCTACTTACCTGTGAGCTTGCGATGTTTACCTGCTCAGGGTGTGTGAGAGCATACATGTGCCTACGTTCGCGTGGACTGCGTGCATATATAACTTTTGCTTCTTGGTTGCCGAGATTACTTCTTCGAGACTGTGAGACAAACTTACCATAGGTCCATTCCATTATTGTGGCACAGATGAAAGTTTGTATCAATGCTGTATACCTTGCATTATTTTGGCCCTTGGTGATTCTGCTCTCTCTCTATCTCTCTCTCCCACCAAGTTTCTTGTGTATTCAACATTCAAGCAGTGAGTGTGTGCGAGAGATTCTATTCTATTCCACATTCTCCGGCACTATAAGATCATCACAGAATGACTTTTGAACAGAGGAAGGAGATGAGAAATCCTCCGTAAAGAATCTTCGACTCTACATAATGAATTTGAGTCAGCCAGTCTTGTTCAAATCCGAGAAGAGAGAGAACAGAGAAGAATGGGTAGGAGGACAGGAGGAATTAGCATTCCTTGAGTCATTTTAATACATTCAATCATTCCTAACCAAGTGTATATGCATATTCCATTGGTTCCATTCTCTGTGACTCGTCCTCGTCCTCTCCTTTCCATTTAACATTCCTTTAATGTTATCAATATTTTCACTCTCTTTAAATACGATTAAGAAACACGTAATCTGAACAAGAATCCCGAGTGTTTTCACCCCTCTTGTAGTGCGTCGTCAATCAATTCCTGTTTTTTTATTGTTAAGGTGTCAAAAATCCAGTACATAGTGCCGAGGAAATGTAGAGTAACTTGTGCCTGAACCTATAATTGTGACAGGTTGTGCAGAGCTGATTAGCACGAGCCAATTTCACGCATTCGTATTTGTAATTCTGCAATTACGTTAACTCCGTCATATGCATTTCCGTCCACAAATCGTAGTTGTGTAGCTAATTGTGTATTTGACTGTGTGCAAGCATTTTGAGAACGAAAGACGGAAATCAAATCTGTGGCCTTCTTAATTATTTACTATTGCTGACAAGTTTGTGAACGACAGAGTATCAACCTCAAGTCGGTTGATTCTGTCTTCTGTGTAAATTCATTTTCATGTAAAATAACCAAGTGACTACAGAAGGTGTGCAATTGGAAAAAATCTACGAATTAATGTGATTTTCACCCAGGTAGATCGATAATATCAGATTTTCGGGGGAAGAGTGAAAATTGGACATCGCGGTTTTCCCTGCCCGGTTGACTCCTCCACCTCCCATTATTGATGCTTGGTAAGTAACGAGATTCGGGAAAGTAAAAGACTCATAGACCTAATCTACAATGCTGTAAGCCACTTAAATACTCTCATTAGCACTTGTGCGGTTACAAAGCGGTTAAAGATCTTGAGGTTGGTTAAGTTAATGCCAACCAAAGTAATCGAGCTAATGTCCGATCTAGTCATTAGTGGCTGGTTACTACAGGTATCATGCATACATGTAAAATAACATTGACTTAAAACATTTCTTGGCTTTTATTCATTTCAGAGAGTATGAAACCAGTGGAAAATTCGCCATTCATTAAGTGCCTGTAACGCCATTTAAAAGAACTTGTCTCCAGTGCATTGCAATAATTTTTTTCCTGCCGTACTGTGGAAGAGGCGGATGTGCTGGAATGAGTGGATTTTGCCGATTAGTCAGTTTGACCAACTTAATCTCTACAACTACTTGATACGATCCCTGGTCGTGATTAGCATCAGTTTGCTGGAAGTGAACTCACTTGTTGCTTCGTACTAAAGTGTACCTATCACGAACGGATCTTAACTTCCTGTTCAAGGACTGGTCGAAGTGATGATGTTGTCGTGCACCGGAAAACACACTTGATCAAACACTTGGTCAATTCAAAGCTGCTGCCTGTGTTTGTAACTGAGGGCAGGCAATATAGCCTTTATGGCAAACATTACGGTGGAAGTGCTTCTGAGGTGGTCTACTAAAAGGATGCGATAGTTTGCACAGAGATTTCTTTAAGCTGCAGTTACAAGTGTCTTTGAGGCGACTTGGTGAAAGTGCTGTTGCAGCAAAAATTACGAGCAAGTGCCAAAGTTCTGCAACGGATGCGGATATCAACATGTGATTTTTTGCGGACCGAGTGGCTTCTTTTTGCGGCGTTTAGTTACATTCCAGCTCGTGGGAGCAACAGGTGGTTTCATCCTTATGCTTCAAGTCGGAGTTCGTACTGCCGAGATTGGTACCACCTGTTGAAGCGTTTGGGTCTTGCTTCTTTGACAGGAGCAAGGAAAGTATGCTCGAACTGGAAAATGTTTGTATTCCGCAACTTTGTCTTATGTTCTAGTCCGGAGTAGTATTTGCGTGCAATTTTGCTGTCGCGAAGCAAAACTTCTGGAAATCCGGTAAGAAAACAAGCCTCGATATTTACAATTGTCCTAAAGCCTTGTTCAGATGAACTAACCATATATGCTTTGAAGAAAATGTTGGAGGAGTAAATTTTGGAATACCGCCCTCGCTTCTGCGATTGCTGGTAATTTTGTGTTGAACTCATGAACTTTTGCGAACAGTATGGTCTGCTCTGTTAGCAGTATAGTGCTTCAGTTGAAACTTGTACCAAATACTGAGATTAACCAATGCTATGATAAATGAATCACCAGCCAAGTTTTTTCTCCGTATGTATTTAATTAACCTTCAGTGTTAGATAGCTAAATCAGTCCTCAGAATTCATTGTTTGCAATAACAAGGGCATTGGGAGTAGGAGGAGGAGAGTGTAGATGATTAGCGAAGCAGAGGAGAATATTTTTGCGCGTGCACGCATTCCTTCCCACCATTTGCTGAAGTAATGAAAATATCGTTTTTCGCACAGGTTTTTGGTCTTTCCCAGGTTTTTTGCCTTCGTATTGAGGAGCTTTTAATCAGACTTTAAAGAGATTTCAGTTCAGCAGTACTTGTAGCGCATAGTAGTTGCAACGTTGCAAGCTTCTGTATAGGCAAGTTGATCAATACCATTGAATAAAATGGCTATGTTTGTCGTGAATTTTAGAGATCATGATATGGTTATTTTACAACTGTTGGCTCAACATTTAATAATTTGATTCCAGGTACCTATTCCGAGGTTCCAATCGCTTTTTGCATTAGGAGATAATTTTGTATGGCTTCAGTGAAAAACTTGAGCATTCCTTAAGCTGCTATGAATGGAGACAAGGGAAACGAAGGGCCTAACGTTGTCCCCCTCCGCACAATTTTGCGTAACTTCTTAAATTTGGTTGAGAATTACGAGGCTAGAAAAGATGGAGGCATCGACTCGTACGAATCCGAATTCCAAGTAAGTTTATTTCATTACTAGTGTCGAATAATTTAAAATCTGAATTCATATATCTAAGTTACAATTTCAGGAGCTTAAACAACTTAGTGAAAGTCTCAAATCCGATCCGGGTCACTGCTGTCGAGAAGGAGAAAAGACTACCAATAGAAAGAAGAATCGATATAAAGATATACTGCCATGTAAGTATTGGCTTTGGCGTGATGAAAAATAAGAAAATGCTGTATTACAGAAACTCATTACAAAAAACTAAATGGCTATTGTGTTTGCACTGCAGATGATTTTTCACGGGTTATTCTGAGTGACATCGGTGAAGTTCCCGGCAGCGACTACATCAATGCCAATTTTATCAAGGGTGCGAGTGGCTCGTCCGCTTACATCGCGTGCCAGGGTCCGCTTCCTCATACAGTCAATGATTTTTGGAGAATGGTTGTGGAATGTGAAGTCCAAGTTATAGTAATGGCATGCAATGAGCAGGAATCTGGAAAGGTGCGTGATCGTAAGATCGTATTCAAGTGTTATTCATCATTTTCTGTGCAATTAGGTATAACTGAAAAGCGTATTTAGGGCTGCATCACCTTACTTGTTATAATATTTTTACAGCATAAGTGTGAGAATTATTGGGTCGAGGAAGACGGTGTGGAAAGGGAATTTGGAGATGTCGTAGTATGGTTAAAAAAATGTCGACAAGTTTGCCCAGACTTTCTTGTTCGAACCATGAGAATGCGCTACAAAAACAGCAAAGGAGAAACTGGTAAGTTCTTTCAGCATTAAACAGATAATCATATTTTTCTTACCGTATTATTTTATGTGGTTGGTGTTGGTGTACGGTTGTAGAGGAAAGGAACGTCTGCCAGTTTCATTACTCAGCGTGGCCTGACCATGGTGTACCAACCAAAGTACGACCCCTTTTGGATATGGTGCGATTAATAAGAGACTGTCAAACTTCCGAAACACTTCCGGTGTTGGTACATTGTTCCGCTGGATGCGGACGGACTGGAACAATTTGTGCGATTGACTACGTTTGGGGCTTGTTGCGACTCGGAGTAAGTCTTGAGATAATGTTGTAATAATTATTGCTCATTCAGAAATTTGCACTAATTACTCTTCTGCTCTTGTGCTTAGCGTTTGACTGCAGATTTCAGTCTTTTCAATCTGGTGAGAGACATGAGAAAACAGCGGATTGCAATGGTCCAGACGAAAGATCAATACGTGCTCGTTCATCGGGCTGTTAAAGAGTTATTTCAGGAACAGCTAAAAATTATTGATTCCCACCCATATGCCAATGTGGATCAAGATGGTCTACCTCTGGAGCTCAAATCGGAGCTTACGGAACCGACCTATGAGTTTTTGAATGTCGCTCCCTCAAGTGAAACGATAAAAGTAACACCATCTACTAAGCTGTACGACAACAAGTGTCAGGATCAACCAAATGGAATAGTTATCAGTGTTAGTAACGTCAACGTTGGAAATTTCGGTGCTACATCATCACTTCCACGTGCTGCTGATTGGAAAACTGCGAATTCATCCATAAATTTTGGATCTCCGCCCTCTCCAAGTACTAAACCTGCACGTCCAAGTAAATTGAGTGGAAATAGTGATCCAGTAATTGTTTCAAGTGATAAGTCTCAAGACAGAAGTAAAATCAGTACACTCAGTCATTCACCCGAAATAACTGTAAGTGAAATTCAATATCCAACTAGCGAACGTGATTCCAAAACACAAGATACGTCTCCAGCCTTAAGCCTAGAATCTCGGAAAGGTTTTACCAAGCCGTCCACGAGTTATTCTGCGCTGCTTAGAAAGCCTAGTATTGTGAAAATCAAATCCTTTTTTGAGAAGTCAGTAGGCAAGGATGACGACAGAAAGGCCCAACCAACTCCAAAATTGAGTAGAGCAAAATCTGATGTTTCTACCAGATTTCAAGCTTTTACAGCTTCCTTCAGTTCTAGATCTCCTCCAGTCGTGAATTCTGCACGACATCTTCATACTGAAAAACAAAGCGTGAATGCAAAACCACCAAACAAAGAAAGCTCCCCGGAAGAAGTTAGTAGCTTTCACTACAATAAGGATGGTAAGCTGTCTCATGTTAAGTCGGCTGTGAAACGAAGTAAATCTTTGAAAATAACTTCGGATGCTCTGTCAAAGTTAACTGCGTTCAAGTTTGATTCAAAGTCTGGGAAACCAAAGGGTATGAGTTCAAAAGTAGCACAATCTACAACGGTGCCAGACGAATCTGATGGAACTAGTAAAGTCACCAATAATCAATCGATAGATAAATTCAAAGTGCAGTCTACAGCTTCGAAGTCATTGAAAGCCGAAAACATCACTCTCAATCCAGAGGAACAGTACGACTATGATATAGATGATCGTTCTCATTTACGGCAACGGCCGATATCACCGACTGCTTTGGATCGTGAGGCTGTTATAAGCATTGACGTAAATCCAAAGAACGAAGAAAAGAGTCTCCAGGCGGAGAGTCGAAACGTCAAGAAGGTGCCAATGCGCGATTATGCAAACATCGAGTTGCGATCACCTAAAACTAATGGTGCAGCCAAAACCTGGAAGACTGGAATTTCAAAAGAAATGGAGGATATTGGGTTAATAAGTTCCAAGAAGGAAAGCTCCAAAACCTTTGACCGCTTAAAAAAAAGTGACACTGTCAACCCAAGACTGCTATCGTCTTCGAAAGTGTTTGGCTCGAATTTTGAATTTTTAAATGACCGGAAAACTAGTGTTGATGCAAAGAACTTCACGGATTCCATTCGGGTTCCAAAGGAGCCCAAGTTTACTGCTTTATTTAGTAATGATATAACTAAGCAACCAGGAAGTTCAAGAACCAGAGGACTAGAATCCACTTGTGATAAACCCACTTATCATTGGAATAGTCAAGATGGCGATAAAGTTCCGCTCGTTAACAGTGACTCCGACAAAATATATATTGAAGCAATAAACTCTGATGTGCAGGTGACCAAGTCGCTCTCAGTTGATACTGCAGATTCGGGGACAAAAAACGATTTAAGAAATGACTCCAGTGTAGCGCAAGATAAGCCATCCATTAGACGCCGAGTGCCAAGAACGAATCCTTATGCTAACTATCCATGTAGCGTGACCGGCACCAGTAATTTTCCGTTGAAAGCTATAGAACCAAAAAAGGCCGAAAGTCAGAGTCAGCTGTTACTACCTTTGAATTGCGATACATCCACACGATACGTGCGCGAAAATAATGGCCACTTACCGTCACTAAAACCTGGAAACGGAAGTAGTAGCTTAGGGAACTCATCAAACAGTTCAAGCAGCACTCCAACTCCAAGAAATTCTCTTCCTGGAACCCCAACCCAATCTGTTGACATTTTATACCCTACCAGCAGGGTAGCTCCCTCGCAATCTCAGACAACTGGAACTAATGCATCTCGACAAGCGACGATTCGGCAGGCTCCACTACCTAATAAGCAAAATCCTCGGCCAAAAGGAATCATCAGTGATGAAATTATGTTCAGACCAGAAACTTCAAGTCAACTTCTACCGGGCATTACAAAGCCTAATGGCTTGAGAATCGCGATCGGTGTCCGAGAAAGACGTAATAGCTTTCGGCAAGCAGTATGGAAGGAAGCACAACCGGTAAATGGTGTGAGGGTTGATTCTGCATCACAAGAAAGTTCTGAATCGCCACCCACACAAAATTCCAAGTTTGCCGTCTCAGATTTGTTTCCTCGTAATGGAGTCAGAAATTATGAACCTATTTGGCCAGAACAAAGTTCTTACAGTAATTTACGAAGTGAGAAGCTCACAAGTAATGAACAGCTGCATAAGTATGATAATCCTAACTATCCACCAAAATCTACGAGCACTCAAGATGCAGCTCCAATAAACTATTCGCTGAATGATCCATCTCTTCAAGCCAAAGTAGAGCAGTTGAAATCAATGTTGGTAGAACTTAATGCTCCAGCGAAAGTGCAAGCCCAGACCACCAGTGCCAGCAAAGCAAATAGTGGCAATCCATCTGGTTCATTGGCTACGTCGTCATTAAAGCAGCATCGTTCATTACGTGCTCCATCACGGTCCCAGTATCAACAGGGACTGTCATGCTTTAACTTCAAGAAACCTTCGTCATACGAATCTGTGATTGACGCTGTACACATGGAAGATGATCAACTAATAGCGAATGAAGCCCGTGTCTCTCAACATGAAGATTCTACTGCAACATCGTCTCATGTCTTGCACAAAGAATTTCTCGGCCAACGTCATAGTAATGAGTATGTGACCCTAAACCAGTGTCGGTCACCAACTGAAGAAATTTCGAAGCAAGATCAACTGCCTTCATCGGGAAGCAGGCATAATCTCCAGGCATCTGAAGATGGTCGTATAACTTCTTACTGGGCTGATGGTTCATCCGTACCTATTCCACCACCACGTGCTAAAAAAATGAATGGTTATTATAACCTCAGCAAAACAGGTTCTCCTGGCGAAGAGTCCTGGAAAACGCGTAGTATTAATCACAACTCTAGATACTCGCCCGAGGTTTTTATTCCTAACGGGAAAACCGCGCGATCTAATGACATAACAAATGGAAACGCATCAGGACCTTTTGTAGGTCCTCAGACTTCCAACTTTGTTCAGCAAGATCTGGAATTAGTCAACTGCTTGCCCTCTTCTCCTAAGTCAATTATCACCGCCTTAGGACTGTTTCAGCCCAAAGCTGCTACATTTCGGACGAGATTTGCAAACTGGGCCGAGTCGAGAGATCAAAATAGAATGGCAACGGAGTCAGCGACCTCGGACAATTCAAAGCTTATGAGTTCAGAAAATTGTAGCTACACCAGTGGCAGCGTTGATAAACGTAAGAAGTGATACTGATGTAAAAAAATGATTTGCCGTTTGTAAACAAAATTAATCCTTCATGTCCTTACAATCAGAATGCAATACTTACTTCAGATTTTTCCATTATAGACAAGAATATGGACGTCAAGTTTCAGGGTCCACTGGACCAGCGCAACAATCAGGACCATACGAAGGCAATATGCGCCACAGCAACAACATTATCAAAGCATCAATACTTATAAGACGTATTTAAGAAATAATGGCTGACCTTAAAAGCAGTTTTTGCTCTTACCATAATTTGTTCGACATTTCCCCAATTGCGAAGAAACCTACATGCACCCTTTAAAGTGAAATATCATGTTAGAGGTTGCTTAGGCTAGTGGTAACATCTAAGAAATACTTCCACCGCTGCTATACTCCAAGAAAAGTTAACTGAAGCTTGGGTATAAATAAAAAGTTTAAGCCGGTTGATTTCCATACGTTGACCGGAACAGTAATATTTTTGTACTCAGAAGCATTGTTATGTTAGTTTAATAGAACTTCGTGATGTAGATCATTCTAATGTATCGATTGTTTAAAAGCTATTAACCAACTATATAGTCTTAATTTTGTTAAAGTACGCAAAGCCGCCGCGTTCGAAACCAATGTAAGAAATGACTGGCAAGGATAGGCTAAAAATTATAATTATGCAGACAAATCGCTTTTTGCCCCTTAACAATCAAAAATGTGATAAGTTATAAATCATCAGCGGCTCCGAGAAATGAACCGCAGGCATAATCGACATTCCATCTGTTACATTGCCAAATAGTGCTAGGACGGGTGCGCACGATTAACCGTTTTTGTAATAAGCACTATTTCTAATAATCTTCTTTTATCCAGTAAACGATAACACATCTGACGTGACGATTTATGATATTATTAATACGTTATTTGTGCGTGAGCGTTTGTTATATTCATATTTGATAGCTGACGAGTCGGTGAATGGAATCATTCACTCACAAATGTAGTTATATATTATAGAAGTCCGTTTTAAAAATGTGATAAATAGTATTATTTCACTCATGGTACGCAAAATAACAGCATAAATTGCGCGGCTCAACTAATTTTCAAAATAAAGTCTCGCAGCTTAACTTTCGCATAGCAATGACATGTGTAATTTACTACTGACTGTCTCTGGGCAGCCCCGCATAAGCTCTGTACTCTTAGTACCAAAGTTGCGCGTAAACTGAAACGTGGACACGCAGAAGCCAAACACATTATATTAGATACAAAACCACTTTATTCAACTGGAACTGTCGTTTATGCGAGCAAATGGTGAATTCACGTCCGTTGAGATTTTCGACAACATTACACATTATATCGTATTTTTGATTCTTTACCGCGACTTCCTCGCTTAGGTAAAAAATTAGTATATTATACTCCATCCCTTAGCACTCTTTACGTTAACTTAACACTCGATCTTCGGGTTTACTTTGCGACATAAGTGCTTTAACATTTCCAGGCATATTACGAATTGCTCAAACTTTCAAGTAACTGGTTGTACTGAAACTTCGATCCTTCACGAGAAAATAAATGCCCCGGTCTTCTGTCTTCCTCTTTAAAACAGGCAAGCATAAAACATTCCGCTATGTGCACAAGCTTATGTGATCCACAGCAATCGATATAATTACAACATAAAAGTTAATGAGGAGCTCAATTTATAACCTTCGGGTTCTTAAAATTCAACATCATCGACGAACTAAGTTCACTCTTATTGAGATAATGCTACGCCTTCATGCGTCATTTCCAACATGAACATAAATTATTACGTACAGAGCAATAATTAAAACATAATCTAATTGACTTTTGCTTCCCTACATGTCTTTAAGGAATCTGCCAGGTACGTGACAACTAAGATTAGATTCCAAAAAGGCAATTCGAAGCTGCATAGAAGAAATTGTAGCAATTGTATTCATTCGGTAACCACATTGATCCGAATCGTCATTTCAACTTCATCAACTTCAATGGTTAGGGTATACGATCAAACTCCGCTGTGGTCTTTAACTCTTTCTATATCGAAAAAATCACTTCGCACTTATTTCTTAGTTCATTCGAATGTCGATGGCTAAGTGTAGCTAGCGTGATTCCACATCATGTGATGCCGGACAACATACCGACTGGCATTTCAATTTCAATCAATGTTCTGAGTTTCCAGTTTCAAATATCATTCTGTGCATATTATATGCATAATACTATCACTAAAATTTACGCTCTACCTCTGCGTAATACGACTATTGCTTACATAAATCTACAGGTAACTTTTGTTTCAACAGAATTATGTGCCCCCAATTCCATACACCGCACTTCGTGGCAATTACCCTCTTCAGTACAGATCCGACGAAATCAGTGCAAAAGAACTGCCTTTACAGCCCCGGCACAAATTATATGCAAGCTATTGTTGAACTTCTACAACTGGAATTCCGTCGATGAAAGCTTCCATTTCATCTGTAAAACCATGTGGATACGCATGACATAGACAACCCGGATAATATGTTACAAAATGAACTAGGTTGCAACATAAAACTTACTCAAAGATGCAATATTATCGACTGAGCCATCCCTTGAACTGGATAACAAGTCAGCGTTGGAGCCGCATACTTTACCAAGTAATTCCCATTTTGCAGCATTCGTGAAGTTAAGCACCTTCAAAACGTCTTTAACACGCAGCTTTCGGACGTCTTCATAGATTTCTTTTCCAGCAATGCCATCGCACTTATTCTCATAATTTATACTCCTTTCAAGCCTTGGTCTTTTTCTTGCCGTATACTTGAAGTATGAATCATCAGTTGAATCAGCTCCACTCTCGGGTGGAGTCGGCAAAGATTGCATGCAAGCTTCTAGATTGCTTATATCATCCGCATCGACAGCTAGAAATTGAAATTATAAGACAATTCCAGTAAAGCAATCGGACATCCAACGACAGAAATTCGAATACCAAGCTTTTGTTACCTGCATCCTCGGACGGTATTGAAACAGTCAATTGATTTGTTTCTGGCACATCATCGCTGCTATCATCACGTTTTGATGTGGAGTTCTGCATCTGACTCTCAATCAATTGATATAACACTCCTGGGGATCTCGCCTTTCTCCCAACTTTGAATTTATTCGGCGGTATATTACCACGGTCCAGCTCTTCTTTGTCGTCGCCAGTACTATCCGTCTAAATTGAAAATAAACCATTATTATAGTTCTAGTTTTTCGAAGTAGATTCTAGATTTACATACTACAAAATGCATCTTCATATACCACTATAAAACGATACCTCACCTTATCTGAGTGCAATATTTTTTTAAATTGCACTAAGTCGGCTCGCTCTGGCAGGATAGTGTCTGAGTCGCTTCGCCGTAACTTTTCTTCATAGCGACTAAATTTCTCATGCATGGCCAAAAGTTTCTTTATGGAACCAACATGAGACTTCCCTACTGTAGGCTGTGGATTTAACGGTCCCTCCGCTGTGTGATTATTAGCGGGAATTCCAGGTCGCCCATTCCCAGAATTCGGACCATTTAGCTTTGCTCCATCAGAATTCAGAGTAAGAGCTGGGATCGTTTCAACATTATGTGTAGCAGACGCTAGTGCTTCGTCTGGTGGTCCTGGGCCAGAAACTGGCAACCCAGGAGTCCGTGATGTGGTATGAAATGGCCTCTGAAACGACTGATTACTAGTAACAATTCGTTCCCCCTGAGAAACTGGGTAACCTCCACCGGTATCATTTATAACGGCAGTTTCGGGAAAAAGGTCATCGATGACGGAAAATACTGTTGGTTCCGTAGGAAAAAGAGACGGAGTATTTACGGCATATAAAGGATTACTAACGTCAGGAGTTGGATGGACAGTTGATGGAGCATAAGAATTAGGGTAAACTCCGGCTGGGGTATATAAGTTCGGGATTTTAGGGTATCCGTTCCCAGTGTGGTAATTCATGGTTTGATGTGTCGCGGGCGAGTACATAGGAGCAGGGGCAGGATAATGGGAATAAGAAGTTGATAAGTTACTTGACGACGCCATAGAGTACATGTGAGCGGCTGAGTATCCATCGTTGTGATACTCCGGACGTCCTTGATTGGTGTAAGTTTGGTAGTCCGTATGGGAAGAAGCTGGAACTCCTGAGAAAGGTGAGTTTGACATGCTCGCATGGGGCTGCATTTGATATCCACCGCCACTTGAATAACTGATGCTGGAGTTTGGAGTCTGAACTGATGTTTCGGCACTAAATGTTGATGTCGGTGGGGCAATTGAGCACAAAGAAGATGGCGGAAACACCAATGAACTATGGAGGGAGCCGTACGCATGGTCCATCGAATGATTGACATTGGCTGTTGTTCTTCTAGCGGAAGTTGCCAAATCTTGGCGATACATAGAAGTGTCATCTATACCAGCGGCAGATGACATCTCGATTGCCGCACTTATCGGATCATGTAATTCCATTGGATGCAAAGAGTAGCCTTCAGCTAACTGACCCCCATCGCTAAACTTGGATCCTGCTTTTGTGTAAGAATGTCTGAAATCGGTTCTCCGGCTAGAACTAGGATCGCTACTCCGTGAGACACTCAATCTGGAGCAATCTGTGTTGAAATCATTAGTAGACACAAACGAATTCCCCAACAGCCCCTTTGGATCTGCCTTGCCTGATGATGTGATCTTGTAGTTCCCAAAAGGAATTGGAG
The DNA here is from genome assembly GCA_009872375.1 of Sminthurides bifidus. Taxonomy (NCBI): domain Eukaryota; kingdom Metazoa; phylum Arthropoda; class Collembola; order Symphypleona; family Sminthurididae; genus Sminthurides; species Sminthurides bifidus. Next base: position 13,594 of record VRMD01001523.1, read on the forward strand.
CTATGTCATCTGGTTCGTAAATGAGCGTCTTAGACTCATTAGAGGACAAACTTGGGCCCTCACTTTGTGATAAGCTCACTGAAATTGGATTTAATACACTACTAGATCTAGTTGCGACGTCTAGCAATGTATGACTCGTATGTGGTCCTTGTATATTATCCAGTGAACCGATGTTAGAATGATTTGGCAGTGATGAGCTCGTAGAAGTGTCCATTGGAAAAGCTGGAGAACAGCTAGGATCTTCTACATTGCCGGTTAGAAGCTGAGACAATTCCATAGGAGATTGAGATGACTTCGGCTTTCCTTTGGGTACCACAGAGGGCTTCGGCGTTGCTGGAGACTGTAATACCAATAAAAATTTTGAATAAAACAATTACCTCCTTCTATTAATAGTTACATTTTGATATTGACTTGATTGCAACATTAAATCTTACCACAGTTGGGATGCTCGTCTGCTGCTGAATTGGAACAGAAGAACCGTTTGGGGCACATTGCTGTTGCTGATCTTGAGCCAACTTGGCTGCTTTTTCAGCGTCCCGAGCTTTCTTATGTTCTGCCAACAGCTGATCAAAGCCTTGACTGCGCCCGGGCACAGCCCTTCTCATGGCCATAGAATGAGTTTTGCATGTTAGGGATCGTGTGCAGGGAACCCCCGAGTCTGTACTTATCACACCACAGTGCTGGTCAGGGTCAAACAGTCTATCTTTAAGGGGCAGAATTTTTCGTGGCTCATTCTTCGACTTCTTCTTTTTCTTTTTCTTGACAGGTGCGCCCTGTTCTGTATTGGTAGTCTCTGTCGGTTGCGAATTCATGAGCGGATCAGAAGCTAATGGTACGAAAACATTGGCATCCTTGTTTGAAGATTCGGATATACCATTTGAGGTAGCTAACCCATGAGGCATCTGCTGGGATACGGATTGAGAGCCATTAGGGGTCCTATGAGATCCTCCAGGGGAGGTTACTGAAGCATATGAATTGCTCGGCGACGACTGCATATTATGCCCTTGATAGTCCATGCTGGAACTAGATTTCTTTCCGGAGTTGGTCTTTGTCTTCTTGACATTTGACGAACTTTGCGAAGTAGAAGATTGCTGGGGCGACAACGAAGACATTGAGGACTTTGACTTTAAAGGAATCCTAAAGTTTTGTAATGCTGGACCCTGATTATTACAATTCTTGACTTTCGGACTCTTACTATCTGACGGGGACAATGCATTCTCGTTGTCTGATCCAACAACACTAACCTGGCTACTCGTATTTGGCAAGCCACCGTACTTCATTTTCTTCTCAGCATGATTGGCTACTCCGTAAAACTTCAATTGTTCATACTCTGGTTCTGGTGTGCCAGGTTTTGCAGCAGTAGACTTCACAGCAGTGGCAATCATTTGAATCGATTTTGTTCCAGTCACGTTGCTCGTCGAGTAGTATTGTAACAGGCTCTCTACAGACTCGTTCATGCCGGTGTCATCGCTTGGTATAGACAACGTGTACGACCCTGATGATCTTGATTCGATTTTGGGCTCTGCATCTTTAGGAACCGCTGATGAAAATGTTGCAGTATCTATGGGTGGAAGCATTTTGACCTTTGCCTTTGTCATTAGCGGTGGTTTCGCCCCCTTCACGGGCTTCGCCATATTCTTCAAAGCGTCTTCAGGCTTATTTGCAACTGCTACCGGTATGGGTTTTCCAGAGTTACCTCCACTGATATTATGATGTATCTTTGGTTGACAAACAGCATTTATTTGCTTCGAATGATTATGATGACCACTATCAGGGAGCTTAATATTGTCCCTGTGATGGTGTCCATGGTGATCTCTTGATGAGCTTCTATGAGGAATCACTACCTTTTTGGTCAGGGTGCACACGTATTCCCCAGCAGAGTTTACTACGAGACGCAACATGCCACAAAATTTCAATATGAGCTAAATCAGCACTACCAAATATATATTCGGAATATAAAACCATCCTTACATTCCCAATGACAGTTGTGAAGCCATTGAGTCTTGTACTTCCGCGAGCAGCCGGGGCACTGTGATATAGATAATATATCGCTCTCCGGATGAGACCCAAAGAGAAACATTTCTAAAGCACATGCCAAATAAGAATTAAAATAGTCACACAATTACTACGATTGCACACGGTTTCTCACTACGCGGCCCGTAAAAATTTCCCCACTTACCTTCAAACGGGATACGATTGAGGCTGTCTAAATCATTATGTCTGGATTTCCGACACCGCTTTGTCCTGCGCTCTTTAGGAACTGGAATATCTACAACAACAATGATAGATTTCACTTAAGCAAAGAACGTTTAAGGAATCGACCATGCAATTGAAGGCTTCAAAAAGTGATAGGCTTCCTGCGCTTTAGGCAGCCAGTCAACCGATCTACTTAACAACATGTCTAAATCCCTAACGCAAATGAAAAAAAATCAAGTCAGAGTCCAAACAAGGCCTCTAAGATAACGAATGCGTCCGGCGAATCAAACCTTGAAACCACATGAACAAACGCAGCATACACAAAGCTGCTACCTATTACTACACTGAACCTTCAGATAATTCTTCATCATGTATTGGGTTGCATAACCTTCACTCCAGCTCAAAGAAGAGGATGAGATAGCTGCTACAGCATTCACCTAATTGTAAACCTCATTAAACTATGCTGACAACAGCACTTACATCTGATGCTATCGATATCTTGCTCCCCCATGTAACTCTCACAATGGTATTGCAGAGCATTACAAAGAGCAAATGTTAACAGCTATGCTTCTTCGAAATTGAATCATTCTTGTAATGCGTTTGTGAGTTAACTCTGGCTGTGCTTACAAAAAGTACAGACATAACCTTTAATAGTCTAAAGAAATCCACGTACCGTGTTCAGATATTTGCTCCGGAATGTTCCACGACCCCCAAGTTAACTTGGTACTAGGCTTTCTAACCTTGACAAAATGGTCAGTCATTTCAGCCATGATAGTGTCCGATTGGTCAAGAACCGCGCCGAGTTATATTGATGTCTACTGGCTTCAAACTAATTGTCGAAACTACGGACCAACTCGCAAC
>VRMD01001524.1:0-16633 GCA_009872375.1 Sminthurides bifidus
CGGGAGACATGCATACCCCGTCTACGGAATTGCGCTCCTTTGGCCAAAACAGCCAAAGGAGCGCCAATTTAATATTATTACTTGTTTTTAGGATTTTGGGAGCACGTTATTCTGTTTAGCCTTTGCGATTGACTGGATCTTTAGCGATAGTTCTGGCATTGAGTTTTATAGGGAAAGGTTTGTTTACCGGTTTTGTTCTGCTGAAAGGGGATAACTGCTGTTTTTTAGCCTTGCTTTCTAAGTGGTTCTATTTTTTTTTAAATGGAGAAATTTGTAGGTCAGAATCAGAGAAATTGAAAGTGTGTGAAGCGGATCATAGTAATGAGGGTGAGAAGCAGGGGTCCCAGAAACGAAGTAATCTGGGAGGTAGGGCTCAAGTACTTAGGAAACGAAGGAGTGTTGAGAGACCCAGAAACCTTAAATACAAATCCGGAAGATCGGATGAAGTATCGTGTGAAAAAGGTTGGCAAGATGAAGCAGGAAGGCTATGAACGTAACAGAAAGCGAGAATATCGAAGGAAGAAACAAAGGGAAGCTCAAAGTGTGTTCAGTAAAACGTCTTTATTTTTGGATAACTGTTTGTCATGTTTTTTTATTTGAATACATGACATAGGGAGTAGGAAGTCTCTCGCTCGAACTTCCGTAGGAATTGTCATGAGGTATTAATTGGCTGTGTTTTGTGGAAATCGGATTAGGCTAGCCGAAAGCGAGCATGTCACAGAAATAATGGACTGGAAGACCAAAGTGAGTGTGATGCATTGTTTTTTCTAGTTTGTAAGTCCTATTTGTGGTGTAAAAACCAGGGGAAGTAATGAGCCTGTGGCTAGAATTTTTGCAGTAATTTTTGAGAATGTTTAATGCATGGTGTTAGCGAAAAAGTTTAAAGCTAATGAATTATATGATTGTGTGAAAGGTCAAGCCGAGAAAAGGAAGGCTGGAGATGATGGATGTGAACTCGACAGCATGCGAGTTTATCTTGAACGGGACAGGACGGGAATTAGTGGAAAGAAGCATATCGATTCTGGGCTCTGTCATGAAGTAGTTGCGGACGGAGAAGTCGTCTCTGCGTCAGAAGCCCTAATTGAAGAGATTTCTCAAGTATCAGACGACGGCAGCGATTTTGAAAATGCTGAAGGTTTATCTGATTATGGCTGATTATAGTATGGAGTTTTTGACATGGCAGATGTTGCTGAAGCTTTGACCGCGTGTGCGAATGATGAGAACATGGAGCAGTTGGAGCACATGAGATAAAGATGGGTCGATGATTTACTTACCCCTTGTAGCTCGCAGAGTTTGCGTAACCCAATGTATATTAACAAAGTGCCAGGAAGGAGCGGCGGCTCTGATGGATTCACGTCTGAAGTTACAACTCCTAGATTGACAGAAACAGAATTTTCGTTTGATGCCATTTTCAGTGAGGATGAATGCTCTGTGATGAGTGAGGATTCTGGCGGGGTACCGGAATTTACGTGTGGACGAAGTAGTGTTGTTGTGGGGTGGAACATGGATAAACTTAAAAATGGCGGTCCTCCATTTCATGAAGCATTTACGGATGATGTGGGGACGATGCGGATGATTCTGACGATGAATTCGACCTTGGCACGATGGATGGCAATGAAGATGTCTTTGAAGAAGTTCGCAATGGGGAATATGGCTGAGCACTGAATTATTTTATGAGGGAAAAGCTAATAGGGCCTACGGCAATATGCTGGGTTTATGATGAATATCGCCTCGGGAAAGGTGTGAGAAGTATATCAACTGACAGCATCGAAGTGTCTTCGAGTTACCTACCATGAAATATGCAAATCGGAACTCGTCGCAGTGATAGAAGATGTGCAAATTCGACGAGCAATTTATTTTTTAAGCACATGAAGTCCGAACTACTTCGAATTTCGAGCCATCTATCAATCTGCCTTCGGAAAAAGAATATAAATCTTGGATTTACTTGTGGGGATTTGCTGAATGATTATTGGGTGGACGGACGTATACAAAACGACGAAGCTCACGCTGTGTTGGCTTAAGCAAGATGCACGCCGCCGTTTTGGTGAAAAAGAAAGAAGGATGTGTTTGCCATGATACGGCAATTGGGGAAACCAGATGTTTCTTTCTGCATTGGCGAACGAAAGTCAATGGCTGGAACTTATTATTATGTTAAAGAAAAAAATGATAATGTGGATTTCAGGTTAACTTAGGCAGAGGAACTTAGTGGCCTGGAGAAAAATCGTCTAATTCGTTTGGATCTCGTTACGTGTAGCTTATACTTTCAACATCGGCTGGATCCATTGTTCAGATGTATGGCGGCAAGAGATAAAACGGGCTCTCCGTTTGGAGAGCATTTTGTGAAGGATTATTACTACCGCGTAGAGTTTCAAGAGAGAGGATCGTCGCATGTGCATGCATTGTTTTGAATGTAGAATGCCCCTACTTTCAACAAAGAAGATGTCGCAAGCTGGAACTCTTTGATATCGTGTTCCAGGCGTCCCTCTGAAGTTCAGCTGCAAAGATTTACGCACAGGAATACTTGTGAAAGGGTACGGAAGAATGTTGGGGTTTGTAGATTTAACTTTCCTAAACCGTCTATGCCTGAAGACGTGATTTTAGATAGTCTTGGAGGAAAATAATCGTTAACGGCGAAAGAAGTAAAGTTGCGAAAAAAGTCTTGTGTTTGGGGCGAAGAGTGAGGAGGAATGATGACCTCGACGATTACGCTGTCAGTACGTTGAATAGTGCAACCATCAATCGGCAAGCAGCTTTACAGTTGAACTTTGACAAGTTTCTGAATCTCTTTGGGATGCACAAAGCTCTGTATTATCGTTTAATAAGGATCACTATTAGGACGCCGCAAACGTTTCTTAAACGACGTTTGAATGAACCTAATGTGAATAATTACAATCCGACCATTATCTATTTGGGGAGCTAATATTGACATCCAGTATTGTTTGGATCCTCATTCAGTAGCTACGTTTATCAGTAATTACATCAACAAGAGCCAGCGTGGGATGAGTACAACTTTGAGAATAGTATTTTCGGAATCCTTGAAGGAGGGGTTAAATCGGCAGGAAATCTATAAGGAAGTTGCGAATGCATTTATAAACTCAGTTGAAGTGTCAGCCCAAGACGCGGTGTTTCTCGTTTTGGTAATGCCATTGTCAAAGAGTAGCCGTAATGTGGTATGCACAAATACCAGTCCACCGAGTGATCGAGAACAGATAGTGAAGTCGAAGAGGGTTTTGCAATGTCGAGGCCCGAAATCAAGGGACAATTTTGAAATGTTTATGTTAGACAATTATGTGCAAGGATCTGAATGGCTTGAACATGTTTGTTTGGCGGAATATGTGCCAAACTATGTGTTTGTGAGTAAGGCTCTTAAATGTGATTCTATTGGGATGTATAAGCAGAAGAATGGAAGGGGATATATTAGGAAAAGGACAAAGACTCGGGTTATTCGATTTCGGAATTACAAGCTATCTAATGATAGTCCGCACTATTCCCGTGAACAAGTGATGCTGTATCTGCCGTATCATGATGAAAATGTGGATATTTTGCAGCAATTGTTATGAATTGTACATTCAAACTGAGCATTGATTTGAAAGAGGTCTTACTTGACAGATAAAAGATAAAGATAAATTCGGCGGAAAGCCTTGAGAGATAAAGATGAAAGATAAAAGATTAAAGATAAAGATATCTTTTTTAGAGATGAAAGATAAAAGATGGGAGATGAGGTTAAAAACTTTCGGTAAAACAATTGAAATATCAACAAATGGCAAGTTTCATCCAGAAAAATTGGTTACTAGGTGCTAACATGTGGCAACATATCGTCCTAATATGCTAAAAATAGTTGAATTTCCGAAATATAGCTTGAAAAGTATCATTCATTGAAACAGCAAAATATCTTGAAAGATTAGAGATAAAGATGAAAGGTGGAATCCTGATTCTTGAAAGATAAAAGATTACGACGAAAGATATAATCCTCATTCTTTAAAGATAAAAGTTAATATATCTTTCATCTTTCATCTTTATCTTTCAAGTTATCCCTCATCTTTACACTTATCTTTCAAAGCAGTGAAACTGAGGTCGCAATTTGTGGATTAAGACGGCAGTTCACAAGTGGAAATGTCGAAGACGAAATTAACACAGCGATAGAAATTGTTAACCAGAAAGACGAGGATGCAGGACTTGACGCTTTAGTCAATAATGACCAGGAAGAAAACCCGTTTTTGATTCTTCAACAGGAAGGGGAATTTGTGACAGTGCCTGCAGTAAATCAAAACCAGAGGAAGAACATTGCGACGACTGTAAAACCATTTATTATAGTATCCAAAACGGGGTTATATTGCGATAGAGATTTTCGGAACCTTGTTTTTGAGCTGAATTTGAAACAAGGAAGGTTTTTTCATCACGTGCTGAACAATTGAAGGAGTGGGAAGATCTTTTATAATGTTGTTTTGGGTTCTGCGTGAACTGGTAAAACGACCTTAATTCGAGCTTTGACGCAGGCCATTGAACGTGATAGTGGTCGTGAACTCCGTGCGGATGCCGTGGGTATTGAAAATGTGGATGTTTTGAGGGTTTTTCTCACTGCTTCGACCGCTGTTGCAGCCTATAACATGGTGGGCGTACAATTCATGTGTTGCTCCTAATCAAAGAGGGTAATCCTGCAATATCGCTGATTCGACTATGGTTTCTATGAAAGAAAATTACGAGGGCTTGAAGTTACTCGTTATTGACGAAATAAGCCTTGCGTGTCAAGAAATGTTGGACCAAGTGGATCTTGTTTTGAGGAAAATTTTTCGGCCTGATCAGGTTTTTGGTGGATTGTCGACTCTAATGTTTGGTGATCTACGACAATTACCACCGGTCGGAGGTCAACTCGTATTTAAGGATCGGAAGGTGATGAAAAAGCTGTTTATGGAAGAAATGTCGCGTCGAGACGATGAGATTTGTCGGAATTGAGTCTGATACCTTGGTGGAACTTCGAGTTGTATGAGGTGGATGTGATCATGAGGCAATTAACTGACCACGCTTTTGCAGTTGCATTGAATAATATGGCAAGTGGCTGCATGACTCCAGGTGACGTAAGACAGCTGAGATCTCGTGTATGTATGGAGCGTGACATCCCTATCGATGCGATTCGATTATATCCTGACCACGCACAAGTGAATCAGTACAATTATACAGTACATGAGAGAACTGCTGGTGATGGATACGAATTGGTTGCGACGGACGTGTTGACTGGAGGTACAGATTTTCAGCGTGCAAATACGTCGAAGCGGTTGGAGACATTGAGCGCTGAATTGACGAATGGGTTGCCCAAAAGTTTGCGGTTGAAGTTGGGCAAAAAGTATCTGTTGCGACAAAATTTGAACGTTGAGGTCGGTTTATGCAATGTGATTATTGGTCATTTACGGAAAATCGACTTTGACGAAAGGAATTTGCCGAAAGAATTGTGGTTGGAATTCTTGGACAGCCGAGCTGGACAGATGACAAGATCGAAATACCGTCATCCATAAGAGTCAAGACTCTATGTATGAAAAAGTTGCTGTCGGTCTACGCACGGCAGTGCATCGTCGCATTTGTTCAAGGGCTTTGCATGTTGGATATTCTAGATCAGCTAAAGTGAGTGGATTATATTTGATTGGGGCCTTTGACCCGCCAATAGTTCCTGACGATTACCCGATTAAGCTTGAAGGTAATAGGTTACGGTGGGAAGTGGCATAAGCATTAAATGTTGGGATGAATCCTCAAGTGCATAGGTTGTATTTTCATAAAATACAATCGTTAAAAAAAATATTTAAGAAATTGCATCCGATTTTGATGTGATTGGAGTGGACCTGATTATCACGGTGGAAAACTGGACAGTTACAGGAAGATAAATTTGCGGTACCACTGCATATGTGTATTGTACGAGAAGATGGACCTTCCCGAGGCAATCCGATGGGGGTTGCATGTTTTGCAAGTAATGCGTGTGGTGCTATCAAAGTTTTTTCTTCGACGATGCAGAGCGTATCTGTGAGGACTGGTTATGTTCAAATAATTGTTGTTCGTTATCGTGGCATTATTGTTATTGCTCTCTATAAGCAGAAGGATTTCCCTTGGATTGAATTCACTGACGTTTTGGAAAAGAAATTACAAGAATATGCAAATGAAAAAGTGGTTTTGATCGGGGACTTTCACATTCAATGGCCAGATGAAAGATTGGGCGACCTTATTGACAAATATAAGTATTCCTTGCGAGTGCCTGTGAAAAGGTCAACCAGATTCAATACGCAAATAGATTTGTGCTTCTCGAAGTTTATTCCCGTGACTGCATCATACTATAAAAGTATAGGGGGTTATTATTTTATTATCGACCTATTTTGGTGTCGTTAGAATAGGTGTGGTGCAACAATAATTAATGAAAGTTTAAAACAGCGTGATAGAAATTTAGGTTCAAGTTTGATTTCAAGACGTGATAATATGATAGCATTAGAAATTAGTAAGGGGTTTGGTAAAAATATATATCGACACGTCGACCAGCCAATTTTGTATGCAAGCCTCGACTGTAAGACGATTTGTGATATTTAATAGCCATTGCATCAAATTACATGTTGGGTTAGGTTGATGACGCAGGTTAAAAGCTCGTATATGGAGTAAGAATTATTGACTTACCTTTGTTCTTACCTAGATCCTTGGGACGTATTTTCATTACACTGCACGTAGTTATTTTTAATTTTCTTATTTTAAGGAACAGAATTTATAAACGTCTTATGGTTTTGGTTAAGTCTTCAAGCTGCGGAGCAGTAGTATAAATCATATGGAGTATGAGGGTTGCTGACGTAACTTGTATGCTGGTATGCTTTCCCTGTCCGTGTGGTGCTTACTTTATGGCTGTGAAGGATAATGTTGTTGATGAAGGAAATAGTCTAAACTATTGGATCTGATTGATTGTTACTTACCTTTGATGATTGAAGCTGGTCTTCCTGTTAATTCCTGTCATATTCCGTGTTATCTTACCTTTTGTCGTCTTCTGTCGTTTGTTGCTGTTATGGGATGTATTTCAATTACCGGGGATGTATAGTAGTCTGTAGCTAATAATTTCACTTATAGACACGACACTGGAACACTGCAAACGAATGTTTGAAATGATGTGATTTATAGAAGAGCGTAATATCAATGTACGGCAAGTACAGCTTAGCTTTGTTATACCTTATGTAGTGTTCGTACAAGAGGCAACTTTTCTGGATGAAATAATTAATAATGTGTGTTCATGTTCGGTCACTGATGTTGCACGATTGAACATCTACATAACATGTACTATAACATTAACCTTTTTTTATTGATTCGGATACTGCTTCGGTATCTTGGGCGTAGAGGTTACGTCTGCGTCTAATGCGGACTGGTTGATTTGCGCACTACAGAAGCGGGATTGTACCATTATTTATGGCATTGTTTTTCCTGTTCGTTTGTGGTCTTGGTTATGTCGCGTTGGGTTAGTGTAATACTAACCTTTTCATGATGAGGAATAATTCTATTTTTATAATGGACGATTTGATAAATGGAGGGTCTGCGGCAGTATTTGGAGGCAGAGACGGTTGTGATATGTAATTTGTGAAATTACCAAGGGGCATCGTACACAATAGCATTTTTATCATGATTAGAAGTTATGAATATAAAATGAAAATTTTCTTACCTGCTGCCTTTAATGTGTCCAAGGGGTCACAAAATTTTTATATGCTGTATCTGTTGCGGGAATACATCATAAAATTATATCAGACGTTGGTGTGATTCTTGTTTTATTCCTTGGCGGTGGCGATACACCCAAAGAGTACATTATGTAACAGTTCTGATTGATGTATGAATTTTAAAAGACAAAACTTTTCTGTAACCTTTGTCAGTGAAATCTTGACGATATTATGAGGCCAAGTTGTACTGCATGTAGGAAATACGAACAGAAAAGCCAGCACTTATATTAGTTTTGTTTGCATGATTGTCCTAAACCAATTGTCTCTCGGATACAGCAGTTATAACTATCAGGTGAAAATTCTTGATATGGACGTACTATTCCGCAGTATGGGCACAGGAAAGCATCTGCGTTGTCTTCTGGACGTTGATATAGACCCTTTTCGTTTGTTCGTTGGTTGCTCTTCAGATCATGCGCCCGAATGAAAGATTTTTGGCAAGAACCGCAGTAAAGTTCCTCATACCTGTAGAAGACGCGGCCGAATCGGGAAAATCCATAACTATCAAGGCAGTACATGACTATTCAAGTTTCTGATACTAGTATTACCTTGATGTGATTTTAGATGGTAGTCTAAATGGCCTTTGTCGATAAAACCAGCAGAACACAGTGGACAAGTATAAGGTTGCGGCGTCCGTCACAAAATGAGTGGTAGTGAATATGCTTAGGAGTCCGGAAAACCCGAGTGCGCAGTAAGCAGTAATACAGGGTCTTTATCCAAGATCCGCACCTCAAGCTCACGCTCACCATAGCTCGCGCGTAGCTCGAGGTGCGGATCTTGGATAAAGACCCTGTACAATGGCCTAGTCGCAAAACCTGGACAGTCGGAGTAGAATATGAGACTGGATAAAATACTATATGAGTGACATATGAATCTCTAGAGTAAGAAAACTTGCCTTTGAAGGTGAATTTCACGACGTGGCTGCAGACTCGGTTGCTGTTAACGACGGGCATAGTGCAGTGTGGTTGTTTTTTTTCGATCTTGTATGAAAAGTTATGTGTGAAACACAGTATGGTTACCGCAATTATGGTCTTACATTTGCTGTTTCTTCGTTGATCGATTATTTGCTAATAAGTGCTTCTAGAGGAGATTGATTTATGTATAAATAGGATCGGAGTTACGGTTTTATTTGTCATGAGCAGGGAAGAAGAGAGGATGAGAGTAAGAGAGAGTAATTCATGTATCAGGGAGGTAGAATTAAGAAATTCAATGAAGTAAATACAGTTCCATAATCTTTTCCTGTACATGGGGTGATCAACTGGAAGGTATCGATTTGTAAGGAAACTTTAGAGTTGGATTTGCAATGTAAATGTGTTTTTGAAGGCTTGAGTTGGAAATGTTTACATTTAAGCTTAACGGTGTTATCAGAGGGGAAAACTGGATGCATTGGACTTCTTCACCTAGGTTACATTCGATAATAAAGCAGGTAGAGATTCTCCGTGTAGTTTTTTTCATGCAGTTGAGAGTAGACGCCTACAGTATGGTGATATCTGCTGTATAACAAACGGCTTTGATGTTCTATATCACTGTTATTGCAGTTACGACATACATGGCAGTTATGTAACCCGATTGACAATATTTGGTCTTAAGATCTAGTCTTGGTCAAGCGATTTTTGAAGATGCAGTTTGTTCTTTCCCGTTTGGTGTTTTTTGAAGTTTGACAGAACCATTTCGTATTTAAAGCGCTTTATCAAATTGATTCCAGCTTTTCGTACATGAACCCCTTTGAATACATCCATAACGATGTGCTTGCATCGTAGGTTTTTTCACCTGGAGTGAGTTTTCGCGAAGCATACGCCACGACTTTGAGCTCGTTCGTATGTGGACAAATCTGTTTGAGGATTCTACCGTGCCCTAAATTACTGCTATCCGTATACAGTTGGAAAGGTAAATTTATATCACGGTGAGCAAGAACAACATTTTCGGAACACAGTGCGGCCTAAAGTTTCTCAAAACTCAATGGTTGCTCATCTTGCCAGATTAATCTGGCGTGCTTGCGCCAAAGCATAGAGATAGGCTCGCCAATCTGGGAGAAATTCCTTACAAATTTACTGAGTCAAGAGCCTAGACCATAAAACCGTCTGCCTGTTTTAAATTTTGAGGAACTGGAAAGTTTTCAACCGCCTCCAGTTGCTTTTGAGTAGGGCGACTACCGTATTCGTCCACAATTAAGCCCAATACCTTAATTTCGTGCATTTTGTAAAAGCATTTTTGAGAATTAAGCCTTAAATTGTATTTACGGAGCTGGTCAAAAACTAATTGCAACCGTTCAAGGTGTGCTAAAAATGTGGAGCTGCTGGTTACGACATCATCAGCGTACACACATGTCCCATGATTAAATCGTAGGTGGCCTAGAACGTTGTGCACCACGCGACAAAAATTTAACGGTGCATTACATATACCACATGGAATTCGTAAGGGCTGTGCCAAATTGAATAAATCTTACATACATACATAAATATACCAAATGGGACGGGGGTTAATTCATAGTGGCCATCCTGTGTAATTATTGCCGCTTTATGTCTAATTTCAGGCTCAAGTGCGGTTTGGAAAAATCCCGAGTACATATCCTGTGTGCTGAAGTAACGACTACCATTGAGAGTATCTTGTACCGACTGAGTGGTAGGCATCGGGAATCTATGTATTAACCGAAATGTATTAACCTTGTTGCGTATTAAGAAGACTGGTGATGCCCAAGGACCGTTAGATTCCACTAAAATCCCGTATTGGATGAGTTCAGCAATTTTTCGGTTACGCTCAGTGCGCTCAGCCTCCAAAGCTCGAAATGGTGGACTATAAACTGGATTGGCATTGCCAGTTTCCAAACGCATGGGATAAATAGTGCAGTTCCCAAAAGAGGACGAATCTTGTGCAATGCAATCCTTATTTTTGTGTAACAAAGAAATTAATTGTTCCTGCTCGGTTGGCGATAATTTGGGATTAATATTGAATACAGGAGGACTAGAGTCTTTTTGTTCATCTGTTGCGGCCGCTCTAGAGTTCAAAGATACACAGAAACATACAGGCTCCAGTGAACCTAGCTGCGTGGTCTTGGGAACGTACACTGTCATATCAAATGGATTTGTCAGCAAAATGAATGCGTTCCCTCGAGACACAAGCGAGGGAGCCGTAAGGACATGATGATGTGGTAAAAGATGACGTGATGGCTCAAATACCCATCCGTGCTTGCAGTCCAAGTCGCCTGGTAGTTCAATTGCAATGGAGACAGAAGTATTCGGTGGTATTGATTCCGGGATTGGGAGGTTGACTTGATGCTTGTACGTAGCGATGCTATTTGCTAACTTTCGAGAGAAAATTCTCCTCCAGCCGAAATTCATAGGGAGACAACTGTAATATGCGAAGGAGGAGGCTTGAACTGATTTATGAGCATCTTAGAAACCAGGGTTAAGGCTGAGCCAGTGTCAATCATAAAGGACACGTCTTTGTTGTTCTGAGAGATGCCAACGTAAGCAGTGCAAGGACCAGTTGCGTCAAGTAGAATGAATCGGTTAGTCGGAAATGTAGGGGTCGCAAGGGGGTCAATAGATCTCTGGAGTCTTAATTTTTCGGGCCACTCCGCTGCCCCATATACCAGTTTTTTGCCTCGGGCGGACGGGAGCACGGCAATTACGTTTGATATACGTCCGTAAACTCTTCGGCTTTCAAGACTGCTTGCTGCTTAAACTCGTCACGCAAACCCCTGAAAACCTTTTGACGCCGTTTTTCCCAAGTCATTGCACTGTCGAATTACATGCATTTGCGCGAAATGTCGAAGAAGTATGAATTTACAGTCTCAACCTCACACATCTTTCTCTCCTGAATAAGCCGCTCAAGCGCCGATTTATTTTTACCGAATTGTTTCTTAAACAGCGGAGCAGTCGCATCCCATCGCCTAAGTACTGTCTGGAGTACAAAACTTTCAAATTATCGTCCTGAACCTTTGAATGTGTCAGCAGTATTTTAAACCGTTGGAGAAAATCATCCACATTTTCTACGGTAGGGTCGAATGGTTTCACGTTCGTAAGTGATGTTGCCAAAGCTAAGGCACACATGTTGTAAATGCCTTGTAAATCTCAGTCTCGAGGTTGTAAAAGGACTGAATCTCGTCTGCAGCGCAGTTTATATAATGCAAATGCTGCATCCGTCGTCTGATATGGTTTTGGTCGAGTTCGAATAGTCTATCTAAGTAAGCTTCAAGCTCAGAGCCCTGCAAGTTAGTCAGTATGGTCAGCAACTCACTCCTCTTTGCTCTGTACTGATTTGACGAGACGTCAAATTCTTGTTCCTTCTGCACTGTCAATGCTAGATGCTCCTGATGAGACCTCCGCAACTTTTCCAGGACACCTCTGCAATGTTCCACGAATTCGTCACTGCCGTATTCCTGAAGGTTTATCCTATACGCTGTCGCTTTCATTTCTAAGTCTCCTGTCAGTTGCGTAATTCTCTCTCTCTCGCTGATAGCGTTCCGAGTGTACAATGTGTAAAGGCACGAAATCAGCGTTTGGACTTGTTTTGCATTATTGCCATTCCCCATTAGCAAGTAATAGGAATGGTCAAGACGTGAAAAGATATGGTTTGTGAGCCAAGGGGTTTCCAACCCCTTATGAGACAAGTTAAAGAAGAAGTGATGTAACCACCACGCGGTAATGACGTGATTGTCTTTAACTGCGCATTTAGAGACAACGTGATCCATGTCCTGCAGTTTGGAGGACAAGCCAATGTGACCTTTCTAACTAGTTTCTGCGCAGTCACATTAATTTTAAACCCCCCGAGTTGGGGGTAAGGATTGAAAAGGAAAATTAAGGTACATTCGATGTGTTTAGCAGGAGTAACACTCCTTTAGTAAAGGGCCAGATCTAATACAGCATTATGGTGATGGGATAAAAATGTAAGAGGCAGTTCAAATGATGACCATGGAAAAAATTATAAAAAGAAGCAGGAGAGACAGATTCGGGATCGAGATCCTTACTTTCTCTCTTGCTGTCAGAACTGTTTTAGATTTGATTCAATTGATACTAAGTCTTTTGTTCTATGTGCAATCGACCAGTTGTTAATTTTCAAAACCACCATTGTCAACACCCTAGGACCCAGTTGAAGTCGCCTCCAACATTCCTAGCCAGGATTGCGGAAAACGCTTCTCCACGGACTAAGAACAAAACCAGCCCTGCGTCCGAAGTCTAACACTTCAACACCTCCGAGCAACTCTTCGTACTGGATTAAAATGTCAGACTGAAACTCTTTCTACTCAGAGCACCGTCCTTTTGTCAGCAAAAGCAACCTAAACTTTAGGCATCGTCTGTTAAGCTGTAGCAAAGGATGTTAGTTCGCTTTCCGTATGAACAGGACCACTGATATTTGATTCTTCGCCATATTTGATTGGAGAAAAAGTAGGCCGATGTTAAATCTTAGGTACGTGAAGCAATTGCAATAAGTAGGAGCATCTTTTGGAGCACACTTTAATAATATAAATTGTACTACGACGTGAACCCCCCGTACAAATGTACTACGAGGTTCACGTCGTGTACAAATGTACTACCAAGTTATGGACGTCAAAAAATTGTACTACGAAAGTCCGTTTTTTGCCGGAGGGCATAAACGGACTTTCGTAGTACAAATATGTTATGAAATTGTCTCACTACATCTTACGTATGCCTATAACCTACCCCCCCCCCACTCCTAACTACCAGCTGTAGGCCTGTAAGTGATAATGAACTGAACCGCTCTGATCCATACAGTAACGTTACTTGTGATTGTTCCCGCTGTCGAGTTGTAGTATGCTTTATGCCAACTACCGCAAAGATCGCCTTTGTTTTTCCATGTGAGTCTTTTGTTATCACTAAGCGCTTGATGTGCTTGCCGTGGGTTGAATTTATTTTATCAAGTGTTAACTTGCACCATTATTTTTAGTCAAAAATGACAATTAAATGAGTCAGTCAAAATGAGATATTAAAATATATTATTGTACCCATATGGTACTTAAGACGATCAACAGTCATAATATTGAATTTGCTAATGGGCGACCAGTTCAGATTCCATGTGGTAGAAAAGTAATCAAGGAAGGAAGACTGGCTCATTTTTTATTAGAGCACTTTCAAACGGCAGCAGGATCAATTGCAATAGAAGAATTTAGTTGTGACTTAGGAAGAAAAATTGTGGAGTTGAACTTCCAAGAAGAAGAATTAATGGAGCATCAATACGTTGAACCCATGAAA
This sequence comes from Sminthurides bifidus, assembly GCA_009872375.1. NCBI lineage: Eukaryota > Metazoa > Arthropoda > Collembola > Symphypleona > Sminthurididae > Sminthurides > Sminthurides bifidus. The sequence continues at coordinate 13,931 of VRMD01001524.1, forward strand.
CGGAAACCAAGAGCTGCAAAAATTTAGGTAAAGCAAGAGCCAGACGATGACTTCATAGTTGATAACGAAAACGGGTTTAAGATAAGAAGATCCATACTTGACCAGTTGAAATGTCAAGTATTAGTAACCAAGGTATGTTGTAGTAATATTTTGATTTGGCTTGCTGATTTAGTTTGATTTAGCCCACAGATAGAAAATTCATAATAGATAATTCAATGCATAGATAATTCATAATTAACTTCAATGCAGCTGACATGCATTTATACTATTTCCAGATGAAACGAGACAAACCTCACACAATTCAACACACCCAGAATGTAGAGGTGATTGATGTTGAGACGGAGCAACACACTGGTGAAGCTGAAAAGACAAGATCAGAAGTTAGTGCTATTAAGATTGGTGGAGAGCTTTACAGAAGAAGCGTATTAAAGATTTAAGTAATTGAAGAATTTAAGCAAGTTATCTTAGTCTGCATACGGAGTGATCTACATCTTCATTGGTTTATTATTGTTTCAGGCCGCACAATTTCTGGACACCCAAGCGGCATGTCATGATGTTGAGAGTGATGACAGTTGGAGCGAAAATTACGCTGATCGTGTCAGCAAGGGAAAGAAAAGAAAGACCAAACATGATTCGGATAGTCATGATAGTTTCATCGCTTATTCCTCAGAAGATGATATTGGATCAGAAGATATGGAAGCCAGCAGCAGCAAGCTTAAACGAGATCTTGCTCTTGAAGAACTGGTGAAGCGACGCTTAAAAAAACAACAGGTATTTTAAACAAGCATACTTAAAAAGCTTAAGGTAAATGGTATTGTCATCTATGACTAATATTAGACTTACTTCTTCTATTTTAGAAGAAGAAAAAACGAATTATGATGCTTCCTGAGAGTGAAGAAGAAGAGCTCGATGGATCAAGGAACGTGGTGGGACAAGAAGAAATAGAAGGAAATGGTGGGATTGAAGAAATTTCTGCAATTACTGCCAAGAGCTCTCTAATACCTTACCCTGTCTCAGCTTCAAATTGTCATGAACTTGAAACCAGCTGTTTTAACACCAATTCAACGGACCAAACCAAATTGCAGGAAGTTCAAACAAAAAGTTGCGTCATACCTGATGAGACTGCAACCACTAATATGCTTCATGAAGATCAGAATATGACAAAATCAACGTCGGAATCAGCCACTTCTAGCAACCATCAAAGTGAAGACAATCTGGACTCAAATCTTTCAAATCAAGAACTGCTAGTTTTTAACCCTCAGAATTCAGTAGCTCAACAAGAATCGGTTTCCCATGTTGGAGATCGAATCTCACTGAATACAGCCGACCATGGGGAACAATTGCAGCTGATTCAAAAGGATTCTCAAAGTCTTGATGCACCATCCAGTACTACAGGAGTACTAGACAACTCTCTTGAGATTCTGAATCAAACTTTGATGACAGCAAACGTTGGAAAGGTTGAAGTTATTTCTGAGAGTGACCCCGTTGGAAAGGATTTAACAATTGTAACTCAGGTTGACATTGAGACAGAGACGGACGTTGTTGCGACTCAAGATGAATGCAATCAGGCAAAGATTGCTCGAAGACAAGCCAAACGTCTTCTGTATAAAAAAAATCGGAGACATACCGCTTGTAGACATAGAAAAGGAAACTTTAGATGCTTAAAAGCACTGTGTCTGGCTGAATATGTTTTATAGTAATTTTTAGCTAAATGAAGTGAGAATTTTATTTATGCGTTTACACTCTTATAAAGAATTTCAAGCTGTTATTATTGAATGATCTTGGTTGCATGCATTTAGTAAATACTGGAAATGAAATTGACTTATGAAAATGATATTTCCATCTAGCGGACTCTGTAGATACTATTGAGATTTTGGCGCTCACTTGCTTGTACAGCCAGATGCATTAGGTATTTGCATTTGACGGTCAGGATTTGGTCTTCAATGCAATAAGATTTTTAAAAAAGTTAATCTGAGAACCTACTCTTGCTTGCGGTTAGTTTTAGTGATAAAAAGTTTTGTGAGTACTGGTGATGTGCAGATTCCGATGTGAGATTGTGGAGGTTGCAAAGAATTAGTGTTCCATTGAAAAAATACAACAGGAGCTATGTTCGGGAGCTGTTTCCTTAAAACAGGTGGCCAAACTTTAATTTATAATCCTGTTGTAACTGCTTTTAAGTATTCAAGATGCGGTATTCACCATCATGAACTTAGAATTAAACTTTTTGAACGTGTAATAGTAAACTAGAAGTAGAATACTATTAAATAAACTTTTGCACTAAAACCAGAAATTTTAACTAAAACAGAAGCAGTGAGTTAGATTGCAGAAAAATTGAAAGACAAAAGCTAGTTAGGGCAGAACACATATGTACGGACATATATGTGTACTCGGACAGTAAAAGCACGCTCACAGCTTTAAAATCTGAGTATACTAAATCCAAAATATTACAGGAATGTTATATGAATCTGAATCGCTTGTGCAGTAAGCACAAACTTCAGCTGAATTGGATCCCAGCGCACAAGGGACACATGGGTAATGAGGAAGCTGACCTCCTAGCCAAGGAAGGAAGCTCTCTGACCTTTAACGGACCTAATCCATGCCTTCCGATTGCCAACTCCAAGATCAGGAGTGAAGTGAGCGATTGGGTCAAAAATCAGCATTGTAAGAGGTGGAAAGACACCAGAAAATGCTGGCAAACAAAAG
>VRMD01001525.1:2991-16633 GCA_009872375.1 Sminthurides bifidus
AAAGAGCAAGTGGAAGGGGGAGAGACGCAAGGGGGTTGGTATGCATACAGCAGTGGCACTTTAATGGCAGTCGCTGTTATCAGCATCGAGGCTGATTACAAATTATTGAGTCGATTGCATAACAAATTCGGTAATTGATGAGCGCTTCTTCTTTCTTCAAAGCATGCAAAGAGTTGGTTTTACAACCCCTCGGTCCCATTCGAACAATTAGCAGCTTGTTTCTCTTCCTCGTCCGGAACATGTTTTCTCAATTTTGTAAACAGAGTTGGGCGTAGCCTTCATCATGAATTAATAAATTCACATAATTCATCCCATCCACCCAGTTTCATTAGACCCTGCTTGAAAATCGTACCTGGTCATCAACTCACCTGGCATTTTACAAATTAGAAAATTAGAGAAGGGCATGTGTGAGGCAAATGTTATTGTTTCCAGCAAGTATGTGGGCTCAATTTCGTCGTGGAAGTAACCTGGTCTTGGATTTTTAATTGGTGTGATCGAAAATTGCTCCTGAAGTTGTGGTAGTTTGAAACTACAAAATCAGTAATCCAGAATTTGTAGGTTGCATTCGTTGGTAATGTTGCGAACTTTAAGTCCGATTTGATTTTGTCATACTAATTGAAGTAAGTTGCAAGTCAGCTTAATGATTGCTCAATGATTTTTCGTTGGGAAAACGTCGGAGTTGATTTTTAGATTTAACTTCGATCGAGAATTTTAACAAGACGTATACCCTTCACAATAACAGCATGGTTCTGGAATTCTTCCTGTAAAAATTCCAGTTGAAATTACTAATTATTCTAATTTTTAATCTGACCAACTTCACATAACCACTCACACCCTTTGGTCATATCCACCTTATGGACTTGAATCTGCCAAGTTCCGAAAAAAAGCCCAGGTAACCAAACCTCCCTCCCAGCGGGAGGAAATATCGCCTGATGAATTTTAATTTCCCAACCAAACCAGGTATACATAATTTGAAATCATCCGTCTCAGACTCTCTTTCATTGCCATTCCACCTTCGCTTCATAGTCTTTGAGCTTTTGTAATCTCAAATTTCAAGATCACTCGCACTCTCACCCTTTCAACTGAAATCTGAATGGCCTTATTATGTCTACAAAATCCTGTCTAAAATCGACAGGTAATCATGTAAATTTTCATCTCACAGCCAGAGCTTGAACCATTTCCCTGTTTTCCTCTCCCCTAGCTTTGTTTTCTCAACTTTTGCTACTGTTCTCTACTGGGCTTCCTTATAGCCATCATCATCCTCAGTAGCCCCATACTATTTCCAAGCTATTATAATTGCCACAGAAAAAAATACCACATCATTTGCGAAAACCTTGATCCATCAAGCTGTGATCCAGGGATTCGTACTCAGCAGAATCAGCTAGGAGCAAATCCACAAAACCTATACAAAACAAGCCCGATTCTAATCACTGGCCCTCTCCTGTCAGACGGTAGAAAAGACGTCTCGCAATTTTTCGCAAATAAGGTCGAAATCTCCAAATGGAATCTGCCAAATTCCCTATTGTCTACCTGCCTGCCGTCACTTCACTGATGTCGACTACGTAATGAGTTTTACCCTTACAGCAATCGAGTTAGCCTACAACTATAACACGGCCCTTGCTGACGGCTTAATGGACCTTGAAATTTGCTTGGAAGGAAGCGGGAAAAGATTATTCGCATGAATAAATACATATCAAATGAGGATGAACACAGGTGGAGAATCCATAGCCACTGAAGAATTGGAAATTAGACAGAATTGGAGGAGGAGGAGGCGGCGGTATGATTAGATTGAGTGATGTGTGTTTGTCGCTCTGAGAGTCTGAATTGTCAGAACCTGCTCCACATTAAGGATTATTTTTCTTTCTTGATGATCTATAGGCTCAGGAGAGAGAGATCAGCTCACCTGGCAAAAAAAACGAGAACTGCGATCTGTGAAGAAGCAGCTAGCATCTCATTGCGGTGGGTGAGACGCCAAAGATACGAGTTGAGATAAATAAAATGAGCCGGAGTTGAAGCATTTTTTTCGCAGTATCAGTCGAGAGAAGACGCACAAAGAGGATAAATAAACAAGGAGCGGGATATAAAAAACAAGAGCAAAACAGGTAGCCGGAGCAACATCGTTTTGTACAATCGAAGATGAGACAGTGAATCGATAGTTGCGGCTATTGGCTATTATCTAAAAGAAATGGAGATACGCGGTAGAAAGAATAAAGTTTAGAGGGAGGAAGAGACAAGAATTGAAAAACACTAGATGGAAAAAGGAGAAGCACACACACACACACGCATTCACTACTTACAAACACACAAGATAAAGTTTGTCATCAAGTTTGGATGAGAATCATTAGTTTGAAGAAGCAAGTCAAAATGACAGGAAGAGGGCATGAGGAGAATGTTGACGGAGATGATGGTGTGGGTAAATTTGCATGAGACGATTTCTCTCCTCAGGTGTCGAACCTGAATGCCTCGGGAGCACATGTCTCGACAGACATTACATTAGATTACAAAGGGAAGAACAAGTGGTCAGTCCTGGTCTTTTTTTCTCGAGCACACGCCGCAAACCATACTCAAGCACTTGCTTCAGTACCAGCAACCGCGACAAGCCACAGCCTTCAAGAGTATAACAAGTCCAAGGAGCGTTAACGAGAACGGGGGAAAACAATTTACGACATTACAAATTCAATAATTTCTTTTCAGAGACAAGCCAACGGGGTAGAAAATCCATCCATCCACTCTCACTCCCCTTTATTGATGAGCTAGAGCAAATGACCAAGGTTCAAAAGCCAGGGATCATCTCAAACACATGGCAGTTACAAGCTCAGACTCTGTTGGAATCATAAAAGCGTGCAAAATTATGGAGACTAGACGCTAGTTCTCGAGGCTTGAAGCCACACAGTGAGAAATGTTTTATAGACTGGTTTATAGAACTCAAGGGTGCAGTGTAGACGAGACAGAGACACGATTCGATTTGAATGAGCATTGAGAAGATTCCCTCCTCCTACAAAATATAGGCTTTGCCTTTTGTCTTGACATCGAAGATGAGCACCTAGACAGCCTACACGTCGGGGTGGCAGATGAGCAAGATGAGCAAAGGGATGCGGCATAAGTGAAAGGGACCTTCGGCCAATATTCCACACTGGTCAGTCAAAACAAGAGGAAATGAAAGGCACGCAAGGGATTAGGATGGGAAGACGAACCACGTTGGAGAGATTGGAGACACGAGGCAAAATAGACAATTTCGGCTCCTCCGTAAGCAAATGTGGGGAAGATGGTGAAGATGCGCTCGTGGGTGAGAGGACCTATGCGATTTCACGCTCGGCCCTGCGCACCTATCACTGCAATCAGGCTTGGCGAATGCTAAGTGAGATTGCTTACTAATGTGCTAAAATTGTTTGGCAAAAACAAGCTAATAGAGGCTCAAGGGCGGGGCGATAGAGAGATTTCGCCTGTGCTTTTGCGTCTACAGGTGTTCAAACGTGGTAATTTCCAAGGGATGTTTGGCACTCTGACGGTGTGTCGTTGCGGTAGAGGGTGGAGATCCTCTTTGAAGATGTGGCTCTGTGGATGAAGGGGATGATGCGCAAAATATGGGGCTTTAGGTATTAGGTTATGGTGCCGTCTCCTATCGTCCGTCCTATCTTGAAGATGAGCTAATGTGAATTTTAGATGTGGGTGTGGCCTTGAGTTCTGAGTCTGGATGTTCTGGAGAAGAGGGTGTGCAAAATGGTTGTAGTATAAGTTAAAGAAACTAAAAGTTACTTGAGTAATGGTTTTTGCAGATTAAGTCAAAATAATTATTGCTATAAGTTCCTAAAACTCTTTTCTCTCTGTTTCCAGGTAACGGTTTCCAAGGAGACATCCTCATGCGAAATAATTTGCCATTGTGGATATTCCTTGCTTATTCTTAAGTTTTTCTCATGAAGCATAGAGTATGAGCAATTTCCTTAACCTTTTAACTGCAGTACTTGTAGGCCTTACTTCGATGCATAAAATAAATTGGAATTAAACTTCTAATCAATTGCTCCTATTAGTTAAGATAGCAGGCTCTACGTTTGAAAACTAGTTTTTCTATCCACCTCACCGGACCATCCCACCGCATTCCTCCTATGCTCCTGGCAAATACACAAATCTAATTAACAGGTTGAGTAGAATCTCCCCGATCCCTGTTGCAATTTATCCCAATGAATAGCAATGCTAAATCCAGCATCCCCTGAAAAGCCACCTCTTCTTCATGAGCTCTTTGCCTTTTAACATTCCCCGACAAACTGGCGTTAAAATTCCTTTAATTCGCACATTATTCGGGCTTAACCTCACCCAAGAGGAATCCCCCTGTTTTTCCCGTGCAATTCTCACCCCCGTCTCCTTCACCCCGTGCATGCATACGTGTACACCCCACCCTCTCGCCCTTCACTAGAATACGACTCTCCCGATTCTGTAACAAGAACAGCCCAGCACGGCTACTATCCTTGCACCCCATTGCAGAATGCAGTCAATCTAGCAATTGATCTTACCTCAAGTTCTTGTTTCTTTCTTCTTGTTCTTATTATTACACTGCCTTACTTAGGCATTGAGAATTGCGGATCCTCCCAAAGAACCGTACAAAAGGTAGCTGTGTACCTCTGCTTGCCTCTGTCCGAGCATAAACAAGACCACGACAAGAATAGGCATTATAACAAGCCTACTGCCTCAGTTCATTATATTCCGTTCCGATGATCCATTTTTTTGCCACAATTCCTGGCGTGGCAAGAGAAGGGGGTATTGAATAAGACGACCTTGTGTAGGACGCCTTGGGATGATGAGAATGGCTCTCGATCCTGCTCCTGTTCTGCCAGTTTCAGAATCTTTCATCAAACCACTTTACCATTACCACCACCGTTTGATGGATGAAAGCCAGAGTGGATGAGGAAATAGTTTTTCCAATCATCCGTATCCCCTTTTATAACACAGAGATTAGGAGCATTTTGCCATCCGCTCCTTCTTCTTCAAGCTCTCTCGCACGCTTCTTTCATGTCCCTCTGTCAAATGAAAGGCTTTTGGCTCTACGGCAGTGCAACATCCATCCGTCAGTTTGTGCCCACCGTGGCGTGAATTGTAGCAGAACGTTTTTTTCCCTCGTAGTATAGCAATAATAGCTGAAATCGTAACAACTTTTATGTTCTTTTACGTTATGTAAATCAACTTCCTTAGGTTCGATTGCCAGGTTGCCAACTTTGTCTCCTTGCTTTATTCTTCTCAATGACTACATAATTGATCTTGTGTCTATACTCGTGCGTTGGGTTCATGACAAAAGAATCGTAGCCACAGAAAGTTACATAAAGTGGCAGGGATTTGAACAGGTAAAACCAAGTCATGATGAGGTTACGTACAACGCTATTATTAAAGTTGTGGTAGGACATGCCAAAGGAGTTGAAGGGATGAAATGAGAAGTAGGGCAATTCGTGCGATCAATCAATGTGATGACTGATGATCGGGGATAATTGTTCTGTAACTGACTTGAGAGAGAGACAGGGACACAAATTCATACAATGCTACGGCCTTCGTGTTCTTGACGCACCAAGAGTTAAATTATTCTTGGTTCTTCCTTGTCTCTTCTCATTAGTCTTTGTTTGATCTGCATTCATGTTAACTGATTCGCTTCCTCTGTTCGGAAGGATTACATTCTCATTCTGGGCTATGAGGCCTATTTTATGGTTCTGATATTCTCTGCAATGAGCTATTGACGTGAAAAAAATGTGAGTAATCGTACGGTCGGCGTAGGGTTAGATGGAAAATTTGGACTAACTACCCCAATTAATGATAGAGTCTTCTCGGACAAAACTCATAGAAAGAGTAGCCTCTTTAATGCCTTACTTAATTATCGAAACTAGAGCAAGTGCGTAACCAACGTGGAGACATAAATTATCAGGGCTCAAGCTAACTGTTGTGCAAGGGCCTCGAAGCGTTTTCGTTGCTATGGTTGATTCATTTTATCCCACACAATGAAGTTTCAAATACTACTTAAAGTTGCCAGTTTTGTAACTAAGGGTCTAATAACTATCGACAGTAGAGCAGACAAGCAAATAACAAGCGTCTTTTGTACGGATACCTTTAATTTGAGCCGGGGGCATTAGCTAATCAATATTTAATTTATTGTTCGCAGTTTTGGTCTGCAAAGTTTTCTCAAGTTCAGATTATAATTAAGTTACTGCCGTTCAGCCCCTAAAATGAGAGCGCGATCCGCTCTGCTGTCACATATTTTGTTAATTGTGCTAACAAAACAATAATTATAATTAACTTTCTTGTGGGTGGAACAAAGCAAAGGCCAAATTTGAACCTAGACATTGTAAAAATGTTTGACATTGTGGTGGTGTATCCCTCGCTTGGCTTTTAGCTAGATCGTGTTAGCTGTTACCTTATGCCATTATTATGACTGAATGGCTTAATGGCTTGTATCGTAGACTTTCTTCTTTTCAATGCGCAAGTCAATACTCAAACACATAACGAAGTTGTGGGTTTATCTATAATTGGGTGTGAAGTGTAAATGTTCCTTGTTTCAGTAGGTGTTGCTTGTAACATGATGGATTTTGCGTGGTGAACAATGTTTGTATTTGTCTTGAGGCGAATTTCGATATGTTACATTTGTCTTGAATCTTCATTTTCGGATCGACCATCAACAGTAAATCATCCATTAGATTTGGCAATGACCATCAATTAAAAAATGAAATGAATTCTCAAGCTCATTTATTAATGTATAACTGCATATTTTGGCGATGTGCTGCTGTCAATTTGCCATTTCTTAGGGCTTGATTACAACATGCTGAAGACACATTGCCCATGATTCCATTACTAGTTCTTCACTCCCAACCAGAATATACGGTGGGAAGTCCTTATTCTCTAATTATGCACATTCCAAATACGACATGGCCTGAAGATTTCCAATAATTAGCGATTGTATCCATCTGTCCTAATCTCCTAATGAGTATCTTCCGTTTTGAATCTTCGTATAGTAGCTGCGGGGCCATCCTATTGAGTAAGATTCTTTGTTTTTGGTAACGGAAAGTAGTTGATCAAGAACGTTGTCATTGCCAAATTATACTAATTAATGACGTAGGAGGAGGATCTGGTGAAGGTGGCTCCTGCTTCAATAGTTCGTTCAGTTTCATCCACGGGGGTTACGCAAACATGGTTTATTAATGTGATTTGGTAGCCTTGAATGTTGAAATGAATCAATTGCTTATCCCACCTGGTACATACCTCTCTTCAGTTTGTTAAATGCAGTCTCGCTAACGTCGTATCGTATGTGCTTGTACTCTGATTACTTCCTGAGAGAGCTCAACTTCCGTAATTTCGTTTCATAATGGGTTGAATTTTAGTTCGATGCGCAAAAAAACGTACAAAAACGAATTCGTCTATACAAATAAATGGAAAGAATTCAAACTCAATAGGCTTCTGCATTTCAGACATGACTGATTCTTCCAAGGCGACAAGCAGGTAGACAGACTTAAAAGAATGGCGAAGATGCCGGTGGGAAAAAAGCATGAGAGTCGGTTGCTGCTCAGAATTAATCCAAGTTGTTGGAGCATTTGATTCTTTGCCTGTAAAGTTGATTGCCGACAGAAGAGAGGATTTACCAGGGAAAAAAGTCCATTAGCCGGCTCACCTTAGACATTTATGACTCGGAGTGTATTGAAGGGTTTGAGAACTGGATCATAATGAATCTTGAGATCTTTTCGGCAAAAGATTGCATTCTTCATCTGGTTGTCGGTGAAGATTTGGACGGGGGATTACGTGGGAAATCTGGACTCGAACACAAGGATTTGCGTAAGAGAGAAGAGTGAGCATTACATTACTAGTGGAGACTGAAAACTCTGCTGGCGTTACAAGTTACAAGTTTGGCAGATTACAGTAGTAATTATATTGAATAAATAAGAGTTTTTTTTCGCTCTCATTTCCATATTATTTAGATCACCATGAGCGACAGCATCAAGGATGGAGTAAAAAACAATACGAGTCCAAAAATCCACCAAGCATCAATCCACAATCGTAGGTAAAGAAAGCAGCAGAAGATGATTATTACCCCATGGTCGGAATTCGCTCTGACGGCTTGCAAAATTATTGCCTCGGTGCTGAAGAAGCCAACACCAGGTGGGAATAAGGAGGAAATTTGCAGATTTTAATCTTGCAAATATCAGCCCCGCCCACCGATACCAATATCGCGGAGAGGATCCAGAAAATGACCTCGAATCAGTTCACAAAGGATGGAATGCTGGTGTGATCTTTCGACATATAAGGTTGTGAAGATAAGGGAAGAACATACTGTTTCTACTGAAGAACAGAGGAGAAAAAAAAATGCTTGATGGAATTTGGGCAAGTTGGGGGCAAATCCCAAGAAATGGAAGCGGTAGCAAAACAAGAGATGTTATACAATGGATCGTTTTGCAATCGATGTTTCATATCCGCAATTGCCGATGTGCTTTTTTTCTGCAAGTCATGAAGCTGGAACACGGACGAAATTGGAACAATTGAAGCAGAAATGCGTCACATTTCAAGCTTGGTTGCTTACGGGAGCAAAAAATCCCTCTTGGAGCGGACGAGGATGCCAAGGATGAAACTTAAGATGGTATGTGTTGCGGACGAGAAGAAGAACTGGGTGGAGATTACCTCCGTACAAGAAGGTTACAAAATACAGTAAATGAAGATCCTTTGGTGTTTTTGCTCACCAAGCCCTACAGCTATGTAAGCTACCCAGAGCCAAGGTAAACCATAACGACGGCTGGTTGGAGCGTTTTTTATTTTAATTGGATCAATTCCTTGTCCATTTATAAAAGGAAAAATACACATCCATCATGGACACCAAGTTTTCTTGCTTGCAACGCCAGTGCAATTTTACACGATATCATCAGAAAAGCAGGTAAATGCACATGACCACTTGCCTGCTTCTATGTGTTGTGTATTGCCGCCCATGTACTTTATCAACGTCCACGAGGAGCACACGCAATTTTGTACCTGTGGGATTAATGAAATTATCGGCAATGCTGGTACTGTCAATCGCGGGTAAGCGAAGCCATGAATCTTGATAGTGATTTGCATTTAATTGTGATTAGGTTAACTGGACTTACAAGTGATTACCGCCTTACTACAGCAATTGGCTCGTGGAGTATAATGGGCAGATGGTGAAGGAATCGTCTTCTTCCGCGGGTTCAGCTTCGTAGACCCCGGCCTCCGTGATCACAGCACACGGGTATTGTTAAAATTCAGCTTTTGGGTGACTTATACGACATCATCTTCTGATCTCGTGTGTCAGTTAAACGAGCTATTGACAGATATTACGTAGTAGAGACAGGCTTTTTGGATGTTCGTGCAATAAAATTTCTAATTTAAACCAGAGAGAACGGGATGGAGGAGAAGGGAAAGAAAGTTAAACCCTTGGCAACGTATAAAGCCTGACTGCGACTATTCTGCGACACCGACCAGGTTACAAATTTGGCCTGATCACGCTACTATGCCTGTTTTTAGGGGCATCGTTTATGGAAAGTAATGGCCTTAATATGGTAATGTGTTCATTACAAGGGTTTATAGTAATTATTGTTTTTGGTTGAATTGCAGTTGCGACATGATTAACATGATCGGGATGAATGAGCTGCGCTCATCAAACCCACTTAGCATGTCAATTTGATTGAGTAAACTTGCGTGGTTCATCCTCTGAAAATTACGTTCCTGCTCTGATTGCATTTAGATAAACGCTCACCTTGCGCCTGTCTTTTTCCTCTCCTTAGTGACTGACAAGCACCATGCATTAATGCCTTCACCTCGTTCAAAGAGCCTTCAATAAAAATAAAAGTACGACTGTGCCATGGGCTTCTTGTGCGGGGCTTGAATTTTCTCTCGTTTCGTATTCCGCCCAGCTCCAACCATCCTTGTAATCTTCCCCCGTTCAATTTATTCTAACGCAAACTGGATTTAATAAACTTCCTCGCGGGCTGCCAACTTCCTCCTTGACGGACTGGGCCAGAAGCTGTACCAGCATTTCGATGATCAGATCTCACTTAAATGAACCTACAACAGTTTCATGTATACATTGGCATGTTTTTCTGCCTCGTGATGTGATTCGGGGCCGAAGTGCTCACTTCCTTGAGTTTGAAAGTTCCAGAATAGCGTGGTCTTCAATGTTTCTTACTGTCCCCTCGTATCGGAAGAATGATCGACGGCACGAAGCACTACGACCTTTGTGACGGGGTGTTTAGTGCATTCAAATCTTTCAATCAAGGCTTGCGTTTTCAAATAATGACGGTTCAAGTACGATCCCTGTGTTTTTTCTCAAGTTGTACTTGTCAAATTGATAAAATCGGTATAACCAAGACATGTAGAAATCTCTATAGGCTATATAATACTTGTGTTTTATGAAAGGGTGTTGGATTTAATTTAAGGAATTTAGATGCTCGGCTAAAAAGTCTCAGAATGTCAAGCTGATCGACATACATTCCAGTGACCTTCGATGCTAGTAAGAACACGGTGCGTAAAGTAAAAGTATACATGGAATTCTAGTTTTGTTTTAAGAGCTTACTTTGTATCTTCTCTTCCGCCAATTTGCTCCTACTTCCCATTATCATGACCGTTGCATGATCTGTGCCAATCCAGTGCTTCGTCCAACTAGGCGACCAAAAACAATTCTGAGCTGTCGTACAAATCCATTGGTTTTTAGACCTAGTGGAAATAATTTTGAGTCTCCATGTGCATATTGTACAATCCTCTTCCTCGATTTTGTTTTCGCCGTCAGTCCGACAACCCGGCGCCGTTAAAACGATGACACAATGATAGTTGCATCAACCCACCCGACTTGCCTGACAGCCGTGGGCAGTAGGCCACATGGCATCGACTCCAAACATCAATCTCATCTGGCACTAATCCCGGTGACACGAATGCACTTTTGCATAAGAATGCAAAAATGTCATCTTTTTGCAAGCTAATTTGCACCAGATTATGCACTGTTTTTGCAAGGAGCTTAACTCATCCCACGGTGCGTTCGCCATGCAGTCACGTCACATTGTCATTTGAACTGCAACCAAGTGTTCATTGCCTAGGTAGGGAAACGATCTGTAACAAGAGACGTAATCCACACTGGGAATGCAAACTCCTCTTCGTATATTGTCGCAAGCCAAGTCATGACCTCTCCCATCTGTCTCTTTTCCTGTATTTTCTTTCACACTTCAACTTCATCCTCAGTCTCTTTTACCTTTTTAAGCACCACTCAGATTGTCACATCCCAGAAGAGGAATTATTCCAAACTGCAGAATGCAACGCAGTGTCATGTCAAGAATGCCCTCAGAATCAATAATCAGCTAACCGTGAAGAGCCTGCTTGCAAATTTTTTTCCATCGAAATGTCGCAAGTTGTGCACTTCTGACTTGTCACACTTCAACTGTAAAGCTGGGGCCACGATCATTAAAAGTTGCTCTCACGGAACTGGCATAACTGCAGTGTTAATTTTCCTGTTTCATAGTAAACAATCAGCCCAGTGATTATTACGGCACCTGCTTTGTGCATCATCCCTCGACCAGTGGTTCTTTCCTTGGCTTCATGCCCTGCACTTTTCCCGTCCATCAATGCTGCAATTAAAGATGCATTTCGAGCGTCGCAGCGCAATTTCTTTGACAGAAACATAGGCTTGTCGTTATTCCATGACTTGTGATCTGAAATTAAATCTTTCGAGCAACCCACATCGTACATTTTTAAAGATGCAATCCGAAGGCCAGTCTTCAACAATGGCTGCATACCTGTACATCTCTGGTTCCTCAGTTCATAAACTCTGACCAGATCCCACCTGTGTACCACCCAACAATGGACATCAACCATGGAAGATCTAACACCTAACATTTGACTTTTAACTCACGGCAATCGTAATTGCAACAGAGCACAAGATGATTGACATTATGCACTTCTGCCACATGCAACAACGGAATCCATCAAGCAATTACGAAACGTTTCGAGCCATTTTCTTCTCTTTCCTGCTTTGGCCCAACTCTTTGATTCTGCTTATCATTTACACATGCATTCTGCTCTTCTCTGCATCGTCGTCATCTTTGGCAACTTTTGATGAGTTGCAATCTCTTCCGTTGCCTCTGCTCTAGTTGATTGCCCAAGTTGTTACAATTTCTACACTGCAATGATCGTGTTGTTGCACTCGCAAAAAAAATTTGCACAGACTTCAGGTCAGGCATCAGGAAGTTCATCGTCCGGAATATAATTCAGATCTGTTCACATCCTTGCAAACTTGATTCCTTCAATCCTTGGCATTTGTCCAATTAAACATTCCCGATGTCCGCTTTACTACCCGTTTTAACTCCATCAGTCTCCGTGAACTGCTTCTAAATCCAGGCAGAACTTGCTTGCAAATGTTCTGAATTCAGAGCTTGGAGCCACATTGACCGACCAGAGCAAAGACCCCGGTCACTAAAAGCCAGCTTATCCCCAGGAATCCCAACAACATTGCAATCAATCTTCGAGAACTTGGACAACCTAATGCAAAATGCAAGTTGCAAGTTAATCAAGAACGAGATCAAACATCCCGAAGCACTACTCCTATGTTTTTTAAAACGTTGTATATACGTAACTCCAAGCTGACGTCCGTCGACCGCTTGCAGTTGAAGGATTGACGTAGTGCCTTTTCCTCTCTCTGACATCGGTCATTTCGCTGGGGTCGAAAATTGTAAATTTGCATGTGCAATTTGCAATCTCCACCCGGTGGCAGTGTAATTTAAGCTGGTAAATGCTTCCAGAACGAGATTATTACCCTGTCAGTAAATCAATCTGGGAGCGAGTTCGGCCACTAGTGGCTGACAGCTCAGGAGTGAGTCAAGTAAATCAAATGAATCAAAAATGCACGACAACCATGCATAGAAACGTAAGCCAAGCTAGCATTTAACTTACCTGAGGCAGGTGAATGATAAGTTGCTGATGCACTGTAATTGCGACCTTGTTGCAATTGCAATGCTAAATGCAAGCATTTTATTTGCAAGGAGGAAAGTGGATCTCTCTCTGGAACCAGTCCTGTGGCTCGCCTCTCGCTTCATTAATAATTTTGTACTTGTTTAGCCATTTTCTATGTTGGGAGATGGGATTTCATATCATTTCCATATCCAGTTTAACTACCAAATGAAATCTGCCCTGCTTTCCTGTTTAACTGTTCTGGGGTTGCACTCTCATTGCATCAAACACCTTCGGGTTAGGCGATCCTTTTATTGCCGAGATGCACTTGAATCAAGTGATGCGAGTGCATCTGTGCACAAAGCAGTTTTTTTGGCTGACAGCGCTACAGGTGACAGGGATCGCGACTCGTTCTTATACCTGTCACTAATTTGAGAAGGGGAAAAAATTATTTCAATTCCTAGCATTTGTATCCAATGCCTTAAAAGGTTAATGAAACGAAGACAACATGTGAAGCAGCAAGCACCTGCTTTCGTGGCACGGTTCTGAGAGAAGATCTCCGGCTTCGAATCTAATTAAGTATCAGAACCAGGCTCGAACGCTTACTTACTTGACGTCTTCATGATGCACTTGCTCCTGATAACTTCAGGACTTCTTCATGATGACTCCTCCGTTGGCTGTTGACACATGTTAAACTATAAAAGATTTGCATTAACAAGTACTTTGGACTCGGTGAACTTGT
>VRMD01001526.1:0-16627 GCA_009872375.1 Sminthurides bifidus
CGAAATCTTCCAGTCTGGCCATTCCCTTCTCATCCGTGGTTCAACCATTGTCTCCTGCAATTAAGCTTTGCTGACGGCTCACAATCCGCAAATGTGTGGGAGGGTTAAGGAATTTGCCACTGCATCAATGGATGCGAGTCAGTGCTAAACTCCTAGGGAATCAATATAGTCGAGTACCAACAGTAAGAGCGAGAGGAGCAGTCAAGATTCTCCTTATGCATACGTTTGTGATTGTGTCAACCGAGCTACCGAGTGATTTGAATATTTTGCTGGCCGAGACCAAATAATAATTTTCCCTAGGGTTGAACATGATTAATACCAGTATTCGCAAACTCTCTTCTAGTTAACGACAAGTTTTATTTATCGTGGCAATAATTCCATTATTTTCCCATGCCCTACGGCTCTGTGACTAACAATAAAATGTCTTCAGCAAGTTCATCAAGATCATCTAATACAGCTGGTGCAGGCGGTGCAACCAACAATGTTGGCGCAAGTGGCAACGGCGGTGGCAACGGCACCGGCTCCAGTAACTCTCAACCTCAGCAACAACCCGCATCAGATTTTTATACTGTAGAAGTCGGCGATACGAGATTTACAATTCTTAAAAGATATCAAAATCTTAGACCTATCGGATCCGGTGCTCAGGGAATTGTTTGGTGAGTTTTGTAAAATCCTTCCTTTGTTATTTATAACCTGTGTACATACATGATCCTTTATTAAGTTAATTTTAGTTCCCAGTCAGTATTCTCATATCGTAGCCGGGTTAGAATCAAAATTCAAAGAGGAAAGCTGAGAGCTCGATATCGAATTTCTGACAGGAAATTCTAGTTTTACCATTAGCTGGTGTTGTTAAAAGCAAGTGCTTTCCACCATTGAGCACACAGGCTGCACAGTACAGCTTTCTTGTAGCTATAATCAACTTATGCGGTAATTGAATTTGAAATCCTTTCAGTTCCGCCTATGACACCTGCTCCGGCTCCAATGTTGCAATTAAGAAGTTGTCTCGCCCGTTCCAGAATGTAACCCATGCCAAAAGAGCGTACAGGGAATTTAAGCTAATGAAGCTTGTTAATCATAAAAATGTAAGTTCGCGAAGGGATTCGAATTTTCTGTATGATTTTTTAACCAATGTGTCAACGTGACGTCATTCACTACATAACATCTAACGTCAACCCTGAATTGCTCTATTCCAGATTATTGGTCTCTTAAATGCGTTTACTCCACAGAAAATAATTGAAGAGTTTCAGGATGTTTATTTAGTAATGGAATTGATGGACGCCAACTTAGGGCAAGTAATAAACATGGACCTGGACCATGAGCGCATGTCTTACTTACTTTATCAAATGCTTTGTGGTATTAAGCATCTTCACTCAGCAGGGATCATTCATAGGTGAGTCTGGTCATTCTAAATGGTTTATTAATCAATTCAAATATGTCAGTGAGTGAGGTCTCGGTTTTAATTTCCTTTTCTTTCACCATTCCAGAGATCTCAAGCCATCAAATATAGTGGTCAAATCAGATTGTACACTTAAGATTCTTGATTTCGGATTAGCCAGAACTGCGGGAACAACATTCATGATGACACCGTATGTTGTCACTCGGTATTACCGTGCTCCAGAGGTGATTTTAGGCATGGGATATACTGAAAATGTGGATATCTGGTCTGTTGGCTGTATCATGGGAGAAATGATACGTGGGGGAGTTCTGTTTCCTGGGACTGATCATATCGACCAATGGAATAAAATAATAGAGCAACTTGGTAAGTTATTAGAAGGTACTTCACTTTTTGTACAGTTGCTGCAATACAGGTTTCATTATAATCTAATGGCTTCATTCCACATCAGGTACTCCAAACCCAGAGTTTATGAGGCGTTTGCAGCCGACTGTGAGAAATTATGTGGAGAATCGGCCCCGGCATCCAGGGTATTCATTCGAAAGACTATTTCCAGATGTTCTCTTTCCGTCGGACTCATCTGAACATTCCAGACTTAAAGGTGATGATTGCATCCGAACTTATCACGATTGATGATCATGAAGGATTAGATTGTCACCTAGGCTTGCAAAACTAACAACAACAACTAAAAAAATGAACATTTTCTGTGATATAGCCTCGCAAGCTCGTGACCTTCTCTCTCGAATGTTAGTGATTGATCCTGAGCGACGCATTTCAGTCGATGACGCTCTTTTGCATCCTTACATAAACGTTTGGTACGACGAGTCTGAAGTCAACGCTGTAAGTTTTATTTCACCGTGCTAGTAGAAACGGAATTAATGTCACTGGTAGAACCAGTTTATTGAATTTATTACCTGTATTTGATTACCAAGAAACACGTATATTCACTTGGTAATTCCTTCGTTCAGTCTCTTACACAGATACAGATTTTTTGAGCTAAAAACAGTTACGTGTTTTGCAGCCCGCACCTGGTCCCTACGATCATTCGGTCGACGAACGCGAACACACTGTCGATCAATGGAAGGAACTGATATACACCGAAGTTAGGGAGTATGAATTGAGTCATTCTAATGAAACGAAGCAAGATTGTGTACAGAATTGTGGACGGCGATAAATTATTGGTTTAATAAATAAAATAAAACATTACGTCAAGAGTAAGCCAAAAAAATATACTAATTGAATAAAGCGGAAATTTGAAAGTCATCGTTGAATTAGAAAAGGAGAATTGACCGTTATTTTTAGCACTGTCCCACTTCACGCTTTTCAGATACAACGCTTTATTTTTTTAGTACTTTTGCTTGGTATCGATTGTGAAACAACTATATACAAAGTTAATCGTTTGGCCTCACAAAGTTATGGACTTCGTCTCTGGATGAGCAACCGCTTAACAAACTTAGTACAAAAACTAACTAGAAGAAATTCAACAAATTTTCTCTTATGTCATTTGCGTGGCTCGCTACTAGCGATCACACTTCTCTGTAACGTACAAAAAAGAACTCAGGGTAAAAGTAATCCCTTCTATGTCACAGTAAAGATAAATTGGAAGTCACCATGAAGATTCGCATAATCTCAAGCACAAAACGCTGCCTTCCAGAGATCAAAGGCTAGTGAAGAAGGCTAGGCATGGAAATTAAGACGGTGGAGTCGAATAAAATCTCTTCACTAAAGCCTTATACAAGTTAATAAACGCGTAAACGCTCACACTCAGAATCATTACAAGTACCACACCAAAAACAGTCGACATCATGTTCCCATCAATGCTTGCTCTTCCTCCACTTGGTGCTTTCTCCACTTCCGCGACAATGGAACGCAATTTCTGAAGCTCTGCGTAAATGCTGTGGGGAAGACATAAAAAATACTTAATACAAAAATAGAGATCACAAATTTATCGAAGCTAAACAACAACGTTGATTTGCATGAAAAAGCTGAATATGTTCCCATTGAGAATTCATCGCATGATGATTTTAGAAGTCTACTCTCAATTTGTTTAAGTCTCGTTGTAATTACGTTATTCTTACCCGTCATTATCTGAATATTGTGCTCCACTTTTAGTAGTGGCGCGTCTTCTAGAAGTATCTCTGCCCTCTTCCTCGAAATGATACCGGTCTGCAAATACAAATTTGAATTTTGATGCTAAAGAAGATATTTGGAATATCCGAATAAACTGGTTCATCACTCGGGCTTACTCTTTTTGCACTTACCGTATGCTGGGTCAGGTTCCATTGTTGCGTTGGATTGCAGTTTGATTCAGTTTCACGTTGTTGTGGGGAAAGTGGAAAAGCCACGGTGAGTTTTAGATATAGCGCTGTTGTGGGCTTTTGCTGTGTCAGGCTACTACTGTTCCCACTATATTGATTTTTGGGAGAGGGCTCTCTCTCACTTATTGAAGGTGGAGAAAGCACTGCGCCAACTCTCACCAGCTCATACATGTTGTTACAGACATTGTAAGCTTTCATTGCTTCCTGTACATGCTTTCTCTGTAGTCTCGGTGTGCAGGTAAGCCTAGCATTAACTTCTCATACAATTAAAACGTAATCTTAAGTTTCCTCATTCTTAGTCCAAGCACTCAAAGTTTCTTTCACGCCGTATGTACAATGACTACGTGCTATTGCGAAATGTGGGAACGTCATTAAGTTATCTCCGTGGCTGTCTTGATTTGCTGCTCTTGTAGTAGAAATGCGAATCATCCACACCATTCACGTCTGGCACATCTGCATCAAGATCCTCGAATCTAGGACTTCTGTTAAAACTGAATCTCTCCTGAGCCAGATCCGTAGAGGTCAAGTAGCATTTACAAACACAGCAGGAAGGGAATCGAAACCAGTCGGAAAAGATGCCTCTGCATTCATTTGTCGGATCAAAAGCCAGGAGTCTGTGAAGCCGGTACTGTTGCTCACACCTGGAGAAGCAGAGGAGATTAAAATATCGAAGAATAATGAGTAACTGCATTGCACCCTTCCATTATATCCTGAAGTATCTCCTCACGCTGCCCGAATCCAGGTATTGAAGCGCATTTTTCCTGCTACATTGTTGAAATCTCCATTCAAAAAAGCATGGTTACTTACCGGCAGCCGTCACGGCAATACATTTGCTTGTGTTCAAAAGTGCACTTTTCCCAATGAATGTACTGCTCGAAAGGATACAAATTGAGCAAAGCCAGGACTTCGCCACGTGTGTTGTTAGCCCAATAGGGTGCGACAACTTCTTCTTTCACCGGGCAAGCATTCCTGCAAAACGCAATACATGACACTGAAAAACAGTCTGCACGCTTCAATTCAACCTATAAGCCAACTTTTGAAAAGCATATCAGATGATTGGAAGGGAAGGAGGAAGAGGTCACATGTAATTGAGAGCCTTGAGTAAGTGCCTGGATCTGGGTCACACACTTACTGGGTTGTATTACGTTTCCATGTTATGATTTCAGCTCGGTTCTCCGTACACCCAATCACCCCTGGCCAGTTATGAAATGGTGCAGTGCAATTATATCATGACATTTGTCCTACAAATTCACTTGACATAACACGCTTTTACCTAACCCTTTGCCTCTTTATCTCCCCAGCCCAATAATCCTACATAATTCGAATCTTGTTCATCCACATCACCGCATTTTCTTCCAACAAATCGCCTAATCCAAGTCGAAAGTTAACTAAGTAATCACCTCTAGATAACCAAAACTGGCTCAAACATCATTCTCAGTCTCAGCTCCTCCATTTGAATTCTTTTATGATCTAGCTTCGACTTCTGACTCGTCTCACTTGTCGCATTAAAGAGGTCTATGCATCTGCATAAGCATATGTATAATTAATTTACTCTCCGAGTCAGACAATCCCGCATAGCCTACCTGCCAGATCCTCAAAAAGGGGGTACTTTTCCTTCACTACCGTGCATTTATCTCTTCACGTGTGTTTTCCGCACTCTTTGAACCGCTCCATAAGAAATTGAGAATCGTACATAACTTGTATATTAAGCCCTTGGCACCCCGCCATTGTAAGGCAAGTCTTACAAGATTTTTTCCAAAAGTACGGTCTCACATGCTTCAGTATTCAAACCTACTCAACTGCATAAGATTGCATCCCACTATCATGGATTCCACAGCAGGTTTTCTGCATCTCTCTGTTCTCTATCTCCCTCCTTGTTTTTTCTTCATAAAAAAATAATCATTAAGTAACAAAGTAACCCAAGTTTTGGTCTCGTGGCATCCTTACATCAATCCTTATGCTTTTCACTTCCACCACCACGCTGATACTTTGTTCCTCCGACGTTCGGCGGACGAGAGTCCTCCATTTCCTTTGAACGAGGTACAACTTCATCTGAATTTCCGTTGCACGCTTTCAATCTTGTTTATTGCCTTGTCAGTTTCTCGCCCTCATCCTTACATTTCCTAACATTGCCATCATCATGTGCAAATGTCATCTCATCTCAAGTCACAAAACTCGACCTAGAAATGTCTAAGTGGTTTCCCTCTTTTTTGACGTTTTTGATTTGCTCTCTCGCAGCCCCACTAGCAAACGTTTCACAGGCATTTTTATTCCTCTTCGCCTCGACTCTAATGGTCATCAACCAGTGTTAGGGTTTTCTTTCCATAATCTACAGTGCTCTGGCTTTTTCCATTGTGTGACTAAGTTTCTGAGGGTTTTTAGGTTCATTTGCGAATCTGAATGAGAATCTTCCAGACACGCTCCTGCTTCAGCTATTGCTATAACCTTCACCACAAGAAATCAGAGACAAGAAGGGATGACCAACGCTACCGCATCTTACGAAACCGTTACATTAAAGTCGACCGTAGTTGTCGGAGGAAAAATCGAGTTTACAGTAGCACTGCACCACAATTGTGCTGGTACAAGAGTCAAACTCTGATCCTTCTCATCTGACAAATAAGCACCACCTTAACCGACCCAATGCAATACAAAGGAAATCTTTTATAACTTTATCATTCCCTACGTCACTGATCAGTCGTACTTGATCGCTGCATTTACAAGCCCCTTGCAATGTGGACAGGTGAAACATACTCTTCTCTTGAAGTAAGACATGGAAGGAATGGAAAATAACCAGACTTAATTCAGTGCACACATGGCGACTTTACTTGTTTGGGCTTGGGAGCCTGGCTTGACTTGTGACTCAAGCTGGTTTGCTGTCGCTGCTGTAACCTCAAGTCCATGGCCTAAATTAGCGTACCTGACACAATATTTGGAAGATGTCATTTGCCTTGCTTAATTTAGTGCCGAATTACTTTCTCAAATAGCGTTCTTAATCCTTAAAGTCGCCACACCACGGATTCGTGTCTACGCGGCTGCTCTTCTTCACCTATCGTTTCCATCTCCGGAGTGAAAGCCAACTGAAATTCTATCTATCCATTGTTCATGTACTAAAGACTTAGCAAATCAATTCATGCAGCCGGCCTTTATTACTAATTCTCAACAAAGTGCATCCTTACTCCGTGCTTGTTAAAGGTTTGCAAGCTGAGTTTTCTTTGCATCAACCGCTGCTGCACTGCACTTTCGCAGCTGATTAGCGTTTGCGAAAGGAAGTGATGGGAAGGTGCAGTGGACGGTGCATAGGGCAAACCTAGCATATTAACCCAGTTACGGAAATGGCAAGCTCTGTGTGTGCTTCTTCATTCCTGTGCCTCTTTTCCCTCGGCCATTAAAAATTATTGTTTACCGCGGGATCGTCGCCGTGAAACACGTTCGTTTACTCTACAGTAATACCTTCTTGGATTGCAAATCAAGGCCAGGAGCGTGAATCAGCAAGTGTAGGAGTTTCAGCTCGTGAACTGTCATCTCTCTGCTTCCCAATTGCTTTCATCCTCGTCGGCAGAACTAATCTTCACTTTTAACTTTTAACTAGCCTAATTCAAGATCATGAATGACAATCAAACTTACACTCCTTTGACGTCCGAGCGATGGACAAACTCGTCCTCAATTTCCTTTGAAGGTAGCTCAGTCGTGGTTCTTGTCCTTGGTACTGTTGTTCTCTCCGCATCCTGAAAAAGGAGAGGCTGCGTCTCTTCCGGAACGGAAGTCATTGTTGTCGTATCATCTCCATCATCGTACAACAACGTAGTAGTACGCTCAGCCTCTGGCCCAAAGCCACGCAGCGGTGCCGTATCTTCCGTCGTCGTTGGTACTCCAATCACAGATGCCAGTGATTGCTCATTCAAGTCCTCCATGAACTTGATCATCTGATCGAGAGAGTCATGAGTAGATAAGGGTTTGTGCTCCTCAGTGCTCCCCCCGTTGCCTGATCCCGTACCCTTTTCTATTCCGGTCTCGGCGCTTCTGCTTGATGCCATCGTTGGTGTGGTAGAACTCACGAGACTATCCACAGACACAAATTGCGTAACAAGTGGAGGGGCCGAGGAAGAACCAGAAGTAGTGCCACTAGATGAGGTCGTTGTTGTAGACTCTGTAGATGAGCTGGGCGGTGTGGTTGTACTCGTAGTGGTGGTGGTCGATGTTGTAGAGGAGCCGGCAGTGGTGGAGGAAACTTTCGGCAGCGCGGGCTTAAAAGCATCGTCAAACTCTCTGCCGACGCTGTTATTTTCGTCGATCGAGTTACCGTTGAATTCCATACGAAGAACGCTTAACTGCCGCACCTCACCGTACATCCTCCGCATAAGCCCTTGGTTCTCGAAAACGAAGGACCGAACGGCATGCCTGGATCATGAATAGTCCAGAACAATCAAAATAGTAAAAATGCTAGCTGCTTTGTGACATAAAATTTGATCGGATTAGCTTTCAATTTTTAGCTCCATTTACCATGGGTACTTGTCGCCAGGAAGGTTGCACCAAGACTCTTTGTTGAGATCACAAGGGAGACCGAGATCTTGTTGAAGCAGTCTAGGAGTTTTAGCCATTTGCGGTCTGGAGCAGGTCATCATGTAGTCGTTCCCGAGCACTTGCTCAATCACAACAATTGAGACGAGGAAAAAATGAACGCCGTCTTTCACTAGTTTTCGCTGTAAAGCAAGACAAGATGTAAGATCTTAACAAAGTGCTCCATTGCGATGCCAGCGGCACGACAACCAGCCAATATTTTTTAGCCTCCTTTGGTTTTTAGGTAACAGCTATATTCTGTGCAAAAAAGTTATTACTATCTCGTTCTTCCAACCTGCAATCCGACAGATTGATTAACCTGTTTGTACAGTTATCATATTTCCTTCTGCCGTTCCTCTCACAGTTGTATTGTATTAACCCAACCTTCTATATATTAACACAATGATGGCTCTGGTTGTCTTTGCCTCCAGGTTCGCATACGAAAAATTTAAGTGTACAACCATTCCGACCTTTGCCGGTATTGTATCTTCCTATGCATTTTTAATTCACTAAAACAGGTGTCAGCATTAATTGACAAAAAACGTTTCACTTCTCTCCATGAACTTGAATCAAACCTTGCCCTGGATGTAGTCAAATGGCAAGTATGATGGATGTAGTAGTGATGACAAAAAAGATAAAGTGTGAGTTTCATTCAATCGCAATAGTATCTTACCATTTTAAGGCGGTCACAGGTGTATCCGGGAACAAAATAGTCTTAGTGTCACAAAAATTGGTTTGGAATGTGCGAGCACCTGAAGAAATAGCGGGTAAGAATTCGGTTCAGAACTTTGCTTTCTGTCTCCGTGGTCACAAAACACTTAGTGTCCAATAAAGTTCACAGATAGCAATCATGAGCACATTTGAAAGCACTGGATCTCTACACAAAAGTGCTTTCATGTCACGAGGATGAAAGATCGGATTTCTTCGTGGACAGGACGTGCCAGGGGTAAGACGGTGCAGAAACCCAGAAACGTTCTTGGGACTGTCTTTGCACAGTATGTGTTTATGTGCTTCTTTAGTACACTGATGGAGCTTTTATGAGATAAGAAGATTTTGTAGGTGAAAGAACACAAACGCTACAAGATAGAAGTAAGGACTGTCACTGCACTGATTATTACGGAGATTCTGAGACCTGGAGCCTCACAGACGCATTCTGTTCGGTGGGACCCTGTGTGAGCTCTGATTGTTTGGCCTAGTGTACACCTGTGTTTTCTTCTGAATTAACTCTCGCTACGTAAAAGTTTTCTCTCTAAAGACCGCCGCATAATTTGCCCAGCTTCCATTCAGGTATCTGAATGAAATGGCTTGAGGTAGGAAACGACGCGGTGGGAAGAGCCCCAATGAGATCACCACACCGCCGTCGCACTCAAGTACAAATCTCCCCGCAAGATTGTCTATATATTCACGCTTAGATGCCGTGGAAAGATGAGCACAGTACTGTTGCAAGCAGCTTTCTTTCAAGTGTGTCAAATGAACCGTTACCTGCTCTTCTTCTTCCCAACCAGCATCTGCTATCCCTCATCAAGCTAAGTACCAGCTCATCATTCTTATAATCATCTCTCACAAACCCTTCCGCTCGCTACAAATCCGAAGTTTCCTAATTTTTCAGTCAAAGTCACATAAACTGAACGTAAGTTCCCTGATCAACAATCATAACTACGATAATTAACCACGATGGAATCAACGGTAGCATTAGTTTACCAAAAAATTTATCGGAGTTATCAAGCGTAAGTTCGGTCACCTGAGTCACAATCACATCATCAACTCAGTCTACGGAATGGAAAAATGGATTTAACGAGAACTGAAAAGGCAACCTCATGTATTCCTTTTAATGAGCTTCTAGACAATTTTCACTTTCTCTTGCACACAGTGACTTTACGAGAGCGCTAGGAATAGCACTAGGAATGAGAATTAGGGGTGTTACTGCAATTAGCAAGTTCGGTACTATTTTTTTATTTAAATTTTCTCGTACGCAGGTTCATCTGCTTCGGCTGACTGACAAATTCATTTTATGTGCTTTTTCCCAAGAGACATTCAGTCTACTGATTATGACACTGCATGCTTAAGTGGGTGAGGGGTTCACAAAAATGACTCAAGAAAGAAAAACAAATAACTCTTTTACCCATGTTTCACCGTGAAGTATGTTAGAAACACGCGTTGACCACAGCTCGCCGCTCTGTAAGCAACGTAAGAAGCTGTCATCTCTTGCGAAGTTCTTCACCCCAGAGTTTAGCTTTGGTGCTTAACAGTGACATTTCATGTGCTTAAAGAGAGGTATTTTTCACAGTTCAGCCCAGCCTATAGTTAGTTTTCGTCTTAGTAAAAATGGCATTCGAGCATGAATATTATTTAGTGCGGGGAATCCTCAGGAAAGATTTGAAATGAGGCTAAACACTTGGCTTTGTGGCTTATTAGTGTTACAAAGTTACAGCAATGAACTCCGTCTACGAAAACGAAAGCCATATAGTAATAATAGTATTTCGTGATGGATTTTACGGAGATGGTGCTGCTCTCTGGCAAGGCTCGCAAATGAGTAACGCCGACTTTAAAAAATGAAAACAAAATGGCCACTGTTCTCATAAACACAAATAAACAGTTTAATGTCCCAGAACGCACAGTCAAGAGGAAAGGCACAAAAATTTACAGTCACGCAAAATGCAGAAACGTAGTGTACTTGTAGTAGGAAACAGCCGGTAGAGGTTTACTTTGTCAAGATTTACAAATGAAACTTTTGAAATCAAAGTCTCAAAGTTTGAAAGGTATAACTTTTCTATGTGGTTTTCTCACAACCCCAGAGCAGACTCCAAGGTCACAGCGACCTGTATTCTCGTCATAGTGAGTACCAATGGCACAAGTAAACCGAAAAGGCCGCTTGTGGATACAAATCCAGAAATCTTTGCAATCGTACTCGTCTCCAAATTTCCCCTCCACTTGGCATCTCGTATCGCATTTTACATACTCTTTTCTTACGCAAAATCCCATGTAAGGACTCCAAGCTTCGTTTGGGGGGCAAGCCTTCAGTTCCAAAAATGGTTTTTAACAAGCAGCGATTAAGATGAATGTGAACTCGAAATGCCTGAAATTTATTGACATACCTCACGAACCCAGTGACTACCGTTCACACATTGGAAGTAATGGCGACAATCGGACATATCGATACGGAGCGCTTTGTCCTCACATTTACCGGAAGCTTCGTCCGCTGGGTCTGGCCTAAAAGGTAAATTAAGAATAAAGTAAACTTTTACATTTTATGTATCCGACAATGTTGACACTGACGCCCAAGGATGATGACGTACATTACGTAATCTGCATTCGGGGGTGTCTGATAATCACAATTCGGGCCGACACAGTAATGGAAACTGGAAAGCTTTTCAGGTGAAAGGTCAAGTCGACCCTCTGTATGCTGAACTATTGCACATCCGAGCAATAAAAACACACTGGCAAGAAAGGAGATGGGCACCATGTTTGAGCAATTGGAAGCTCTCCGTTGACTTGCGAGTCAGAATGTTAAGCATGTAATGCAATAGACAGAGACTGTTCAGACCTTTTAAAGGTGGATCTTCATTCCCGTTTATCCCAACTTGTTAATGAGAAATTAATGTACCAAACGTGCACATGTAACTTCGAGGACAGTCTGACCGATAAGGCAATGCTTCAGTTTTCCGATTTGTTTGTAAAAAGTTTTGCGTAACGCCATAATACAATTAGCAACTTGACCTTTGGTTCGCTTGACAATTAGGAGAAAGATTACACCGGAAAGTCCCTGCAGAATTGGATTTGCCAGAGGATAGAAGATCGACACATTAAATGTAAATTCCTCCACGTTTATCTCCTTGCACTGAATTTGCCTGGTGATACCCGTAATAATTACATTTTGTCGATTTTGTCAGGCTGGTACGGTATTAGTCAGTATGTGAAGTTCATGTATGTTGTGCAGATAGTAGTGGCGTTGCCACCAAGCAGTGCTTCTTCTAAAATTACATTATTACAGTGGATACAGTCTATTGCTGAGAAAGTTTGTTTCAGCTGACACGATCCAGGTACACGTTGTACGTTATTGACATACAAATTGATATGGCAGAATGATCTCAATTATCTTTCTTGTGGACACCAGACCCTATATTGTGGATCGTAGTTATGTACTTCCACCTGTTACTTCGCAAGGATGCACCATTTGAAGATTACAGCAGCCTAGGTTCTCGTTCACCTCACAGCATTCCTATTTTTGTGCAACTGAACAAGCCTTTATCTATTTCCTCTTCCTGTGTTATAAAGCAAATATATTGAATGTCAGATAGACTTGCAAACAAACTACAACCTTTAGTTAATTATGAACGCTTTCCCAATAGATCATACGTATGATAGCAAGCAACATATGAAAACAATGATTACAAATGAAATAAAAAGACAGTAGTTGTAACAACATAATCTGGGTTGTTTTACGGAAATTTTAAGGTACAGGGTTCTTCATTTGATATTGCGTATACATTCAAACGGAGGTGTCCTCTTTTGATTGCATCAGATAAAAACTTACAAATAAAATGATACATAAACAATTGCACCGTTAATTTAATCGGGAAATTAAAAAAGTGAATGTCCCTTTAATCCCAATTTACTTCTGAACTCAACGTGGTCGAAGCAAGTCATACATTTAAGACGATTCAACGGATGGGCTTAGCATCAGATGAATCCATGTCGAGCATCTTGTGTCTGTTTCCTTGAAGGCTCGATTAAAATAAGCGAGATTCGATTCAAACCTTTATCTTAACAAATTCAATTTGATGATTGATGATTCTCTCTAACCCTACCCTATGTTGCATATATTACTTATATATGTATCTTTGTACACCTATTTATACATGTTTAATAAAAGCTTACAACATTTTTGGTAGTACTCTCATGCATATGCTTAATTGCGTTATTTCAAGTGAGTTCACTTTCCCGCCGGGGGTATAACTGACTCATGCTATCGTGCACGAGCTGAGACTTCGGTAATTAAATGATATTCTAAAGTGTTAAGAGGATCGAAATCCATTTAGCCGTTGAAGAAAAATAACTCCGTCCTCTAGCTTAATCAGGTTCCCGAAAGTTTTTTTCTACACTAGATGATGAAGATTCGTCTGATTCAGAGTCACTGGAGCTAATACTTCCATGCACATGGCCATTATTTTCTGAATTTGATCTGGTCCAAGTGCCACCGTTCTTATTATTTTCTAGAACATGTTCACAGAACTCTAACTCGACTGTAAAATTGCTGGGGGTTATTTTGTCCTGCTTGTCTTTAACTGCCTTATCTAACTGAGCCTTCTCCAGCTTGAGACTCAACGTAGGTGTTGTGCTTGACATATAGGTTTGCTCTGTGTTATTTCTAGCTGCCGGTGTAGGTAAACGATGTGTTGAGTCCCACCTAGTCCATTGCTCAGGAATAGCAGGTCGAGCTGTATCCACCGGCGGCGGACATGACATGGTGCGATCCAGGTCACGATCACGTGGATGATTGGCTTGCGATGGTTCTTGAGGATTGAACCTGAAGCATAAATTGATGAATGAGACTTCTTATTACGCAGATGGTATTTTTTTAGTTGAGGACCTTGTAAACACAAGAAACAAGAGGTTCAAGCGCTTACCTTATTGTAGCCTTTGGTGTCGTCCCATCGTCAATTCTTATGTTCTCGATGAAAAATGTGTTAAACCAGAAGCGACATATTTTCTCTTTGCGCATTATAAATTTTGCATAAATATCCACACGAACGTCTCCACTTAACGGTAGGTACTTTTCCAACTGTAACTTTAAAACTCCAGTGCTTTGACTAAGCTTCCTCCAATCCACAGCTCCAGATACGTGGTAGCCGTTCACTGGGTTATAAAGCGTAAAACTCAGGGTGTAAGTCCCAGCTAAATTTAAATTTCCGGTAATTTTTATAGAGGATAGTTGCACAGGTCTGAAAAAAATTCATCACAACATTAGCACATAAACAAAAGAAGTTTCAGGAGACATTTTCAACCTCAGGTTGACAGTCTGATCTCCCAAAATACAGCAGATGAAAATTGGATGTTTCCATACGTGTCTAACTTATATAAATTTAAAAGTTTGTACCTCTGGGAATAACCAACACCTTTCCGGAGCAGGATCTCATAGTATTCTACATATCGTTTCTGACTTGGAATAGTTACTCCTTTGCGATCATGAGTTCTTTTGTTGGCGTAGAATGCTAATGCATCAGCGGCTGTACGCTGTGCACCACAATGTAACATGTAGCAGCAGACCATGACTCCAGTACGACCCTTCCCTGCCTTACAATGAACCGCAGCTACATTTTCAGGATGACTCGATAACCACATTTGAACATCTGCACAAAACTGCGGTATAATGTTTAGGCTAGGTGGGTTGTGATCTTCAAAAGGAAAGTAGGCAACACTTCCAGTACGAAACTTGTTCTTGTCATATGACCTCTCTGCAACAGAAGAAAATGCTTCAAGTTAAATGCTGATCAATTTTCAGCTTTCGTTTGAAGTGCAAATATAAGCGAAGTCACTATCAACAACCGAAAACCTTCTAGTGTACTATTCATCATACTCGACTCAGCACACTTAACGTAATCATTCGTTCAATACATACCACATAGGTCTTGCGAGCTTTTTAAGTATGTGCAAGAAACAATGAGGCATTGGAATTCTTCTGTCGCTACCACAAGGACATTCATGTTACAACTGCACTTTGCTTTCATGAACTCGCATTCCAATGCATTTGTAACAACGTTTACAACCATGTGCTCATCATACTATCGTCTGAGGTGTCGTTACATCAGCCTGAAGCGGAATCTTTCCTTCCCGGCATGAATCTATTAGTTCAAATACTAGTGAACATAAGACGGACTTGTGAGCGAAGTAGACTTTTTCCAACTTACAAAAACCTATTGCCTGACAATCTAAACCGGCACCTTGACAAAAGCCTATAGCAGCGTGGAACATAACAAGTCCCTAGCACATGTGTCTTCTAAATCTTGAAACAGCCTCACATGCGACACATTACGTGTGTGTACTCAATTCTATTCTCTCGGTTGAAGTTCTAATTCATATCTCATATGACGTACGCTCATAGGTTAAACGCCGACTTTACGATTGAAGCCGGCACTTCCACATTTAAAACATAGCTTGAAATCGAACCTGGTTGAGCCCTCAAGTCGTCGCATATTTTGCACATGACCACAGAGGTTAATGCCTGTGAGCTCACCGGGTGGAGAAAACGTAACTAATTCCCTCAGCAGGCAGCAATAAGCTGCTGTCAGTATCAAAATCTCAAACAAAAAAGACCCACTTACCAGAACAAAGGTTGTAGAGCTTGTATCGGTTTCTATGTTTAGTTTCAAAGAACTTGCTAACATCTTCAATGTTGTTCCGATACAATCCTTCAAGTTGTTCACCAGGATACCCCATTGCTATCAAGTTGTTGGAAATATCTGCAGGAAATGAACAAAAACAGAATTAGCATAAGGAATTGGAAGGAGGAAAGCAGGTCATCCGGAAAATGCATCAGTATTAATTTGCGATGAAGTGAATTTAAATAATTAGACAACAAAATGACAAACAGAGAAGAGGGTACTCACAAGTTAAATCTAGATCAAATCCATCTTGTTTGTATCGCCGTCTTTTCTTGCTAACCAACCCCTTGATAGCCGAAGACATAATTTTGTACAGCTCCAACGTGACCACGCTCTTGGACTGATCAGACTTTCCGGCAGCGAGCGTTTACCAAGTGCCAACTATTCGCACACATTCTCCGAAAAGTGTCTCTATTCTATCCATGCACCTTCAAGACAATAGTTCATCACAACCAACTTCACAAGAGATGCCAGACGGATGGATCACACCGTTGACAGGAAGCTCTTCTTTGTTGTTAAATCACATGGTAATATTTAAACCCAAATCTGAATACATTGCAGATATACCCGCTGCTGCTCCACATTCTATCACTGATAAATGCAGTTGCTATGGGACGTTTCATACAGTTTTTCTGATCTTCAGGAAAACTGAACGACTCTCCAGCCCTGGACGCACCGTCCTAACCGATCACGGTTTAACGAGCAATTAGCTATAAACCCATCACAATAGGACAAGGAACATTTTCACCACTAAAAACATTAGTTGATACCATTGCTTTTTAATTTATCTCAAATTCTAGTAGTCGTCTGCAAGAGGTGAGGTTAGATAAAGAACAAGAGTCGAACGGGCAGAGAACAGGTATTCTCCCGTCCCAGTCGTCTTCACTTCACCATGTACATGTGCATGCACACAATTCTCAAGTCTACTTCTGCACCGCAGCCTGTATCATATCGTACGAACCATTCCACACAGTTCT